>WFAB01003473.1:0-15853 GCA_018977245.1 Lethenteron camtschaticum
CACTATACACTACACTACACCTATACACTACACTACATAACCACTACCTCGCCTACTCGCTACGCTACTCACCACTGACCGTGTCGTCCCCTCACCACTCTCACCAGGTGGTGCTATACACTACTATACACTACTATACACTACACTATACACTACTATACACTACTATACACTACACCTATACCGCTACACTACTACACTATACACTACTATACACTACACTATACGCTACACTACTATACACACTGCACTACTCATACACTACACTATACGCTACACTACACGCTACACTACATGCTACACACTACATACTACACTATACACTACACTACTATACACTACACTATACACTACACTATACACTCCGCTACTCGCTACGCTACTCTCCACTGACCGTGTCGTCCCCTCACCACTCTCACCAGGTGGTGCTCACCAACAAATGACGACGCGGTTGAGCGGGCCAGGGGGAGTCTGTGCTCGTCCCGGCGCTCGTGAGGCAGTACACCGTACACACAGTACGCGCTAGACGCAGCACACAGTACACACAGTACACACTAGACGCAGTACGCGCTAGACACAGTACGCACAGACGCAGTACGCGCTCACTGAGTGTGTGGGTGCGTGAGTGAGTGGGTGAGTGGGTGGGTGCGCGAGTGGGTGAGTGAGTGGGTGGGTGGGTGGGTGAGTGGGTGAGTGAGTGGGTGCGTGAGTGGGTGGGTGGGTGGGTGAGTGGGTGGGTGGGTGAGTGAGTGAGTGGGTGGGTGTGTGGGTGGGTGAGTGGGTGGGTGCGCGAGTGAGTGCGTGGGTGGGTGCGTGGGTGGATGGATGAGTGAGTGGGGTGCGCGAGTGAGTTAGTGAGTGGGTGAGTGGGTGGCTGGGTGAGTGGTTGAGTGTGTGAGTGGGTAGGTGGGCGGGTGAGTGGGTGGGTGGGTGCGTGGGTGAGTGGGTGCGTGGGTGAGTGGGTGCGTGGGTGAGTGGGTGGGTGAGTGGGTGAGTGCGCGGGTGGGGTGATTGAGTGGGTGGGTGAGTTAGTGAGTGGTTGTGTGCGTGGGTGGGTGAGTGGTTGTGTGTGTGAGTGGGTGGGTGGGTGGGCGGGTGAGTGGGTGGGTGAGTGGGTGAGTGGGTGCGTGGGTGCGTGGGTGAGTGGGTGGGTGGGTGGGTGAGTGCGCGGGTGAGTGCGCGAGTGAGTGCGTGGGTGAGTGAGTGCGTGAGTGGGTGAGTGAGTGGGTGAGTGCGCGAGTGGGTGAGTGAGTGGGTGAGTGAGTGGGTGAGTGCGCGAGTGGGTGAGTGAGTGGGTGAGTGAGTGGGTGAGTGCGCGAGTGAGTGCATGGGTGAGTGAGTGCGTGAGTGGGTGAGTGAGTGGGTGTGTGGGTGGGTGGGTGTGTGGGTGAGTGGGTGCGTGAGTGGGCGGGTGAGTGGGTGAGTGAGTGCGTGGGTGAGTGAGTGGGTGAGTGAGTGAGTTAGTGAGTGGGTGAGTGGGTGGCTGGGTGAGTGGTTGAGTGTGTGAGTGGGTGGGCGGGTGAGTGGGTGGGTGGGTGAGTGGGTGCGTGAGTGGTGTGCGTGGGTGAGTGGGTGCGTGGGTGAGTGGGTGGGTGAGTGGGTGGGTGGGTGAGTGGGTGAGTGCGCGGGTGGGTGATTGAGTGGGTGGGTGAGTTAGTGAGTGGTTGTGTGCGTGGGTGGGTGAGTGGTTGTGTGCGTGGGTGAGTGGGTGAGTGCGCGGGTGGGCGAGTGGGTGAGTGGGTGAGTGAGTGGGTGAGTGGGTGAGTGAGTGGGTGAGTGCGCGAGTGAGTGAGTGCGTGAGTGGGTGAGTGAGTGGGTGTGTGGGTGAGTGGGTGCGTGAGTGGGCGGGTGAGTGAGTGCGTGGGTGAGTGAGTTAGTGAGTGGGTGAGTGGGTGGCTGGGTGAGTGGTTGAGTGTGTGAGTGGGTGGGTGGGCGGGTGAGTGGGTGGGTGGGCGGGTGAGTGGGTGGGTGGGTGCGTGGGTGAGTGGGTGCGTGGGTGCGTGAGTGGGGTGGGTGGGTGAGTGCGCGGGTGGGTGATTGAGTGGGTGGGTGAGTTAGTGAGTGGTTGTGTGCGTGGGTGGGTGAGTGGTTGTGTGCGTGGGTGGGTGAGTGGTTGTGTGCATGGGTGGGTGGGTGAGTGCGCGGGTGAGTGGGTGAGTGCGCGAGTGAGTGCGTGGGTGAGTGAGTGCGTGAGTGGGTGAGTGAGTGGGTGTGTGGGTGAGTGGGTGCGTGAGTGGGCGGGTGAGTGGGTGAGTGAGTGCGTGGGTGAGTGAGTGGGTGAGTGAGTGGGTGAGTGGGTGGCTGGGTGAGTGGTTGAGTGTGTGAGTGGGTGGGTGGGCGGGTGAGTGGGTGGGTGGGTGAGTGGGTGCGTGAGTGTGTGCGTGGGTGAGTGGGTGCGTGGGTGAGTGGGTGGGTGAGTGGGTGAGTGCGCGGGTGGGTGATTGAGTGGGTGGGTGAGTTAGTGGGTGCGCGAGTGAGTGTGTGAGTGGGTGGGTGCGTGGATGAGTAGGTGAGTGGATGGGTGAGTGCGCGGGTGGGCGAGTGGGTGAGTGAGTGGGTAGTGACGGTGGTAGTGATTGTGCTACCTCTGTCCCCCCCTCCCCATGTCTCCCCCCCCCCAGGGGAGAGCTGGGGGCATGCTGCCACGCACCGCCTGGTGCTGCGCTGGGAGGGGCGGACCAGGTGAGACCCGCCGCCTCGGTGACCAGGAGAGCTTCACAGCTCTTCAGATTCAGCCAGTCTCGGTGCATAGTCTGATCTGATAAAAGTGGTGTAGTAGTGTAGTGTATAGTGTGTAGTGTATAGTGTAGTAGTGTGTAGTGTAGTAGTGTATAGTGTAGTGTATAGTAGTGTAGTGTATAGTGTGTAGTGTATAGTAGTGTGTAGTGTATAGTGTAGTGTATAGTAGTGTAGTGTATAGTGTAGTAGTGTGTAGTGTAGTAGTGTATAGTGTAGTAGTGTGTAGTGTAGTAGTGTGTAGTGTAGTGTATAGTGTAGTAGTGTATAGTAGTGTATAGTGTAGTAGTGTATAGTGTAGTAGTGTATAGTGTAGTGTATAGTGTGTAGTGTATAGTGTAGTAGTGTATAGTGTAGTAGTGTATAGTGTAGTGTATAGTAGTGTAGTGTATAGTAGTGTAGTGTATAGTAGTGTAGTGTATAGTGTAGTGTATAGTAGTGTAGTGTATAGTGTAGTGTATAGTGTAGTGTTGTAGTGTGTAGTGTAGTGTATAGTAAGTGTAGTGTATAGTATAGTGTAGTAGTGTATAGTGTAGTAGTGTATAGTGTAGTAGTGTATAGTGTAGTGTATAGTGTAGTGTATAGTAGTGTAGTGTATAGTGTAGTAGTGTATAGTGTAGTGTATAGTAGTGTAGTGTATAGTGTAGTAGTGTATAGTAGTGTATAGTGTAGTAGTGTATAGTGTAGTGTATAGTGTATGTAGTGTATAGTAGTGTAGTGTATAGTGTAGTGTATAGTAGTGTAGTGTATAGTAGTGTAGTGTAGTAGTGTTGTAGTGTGTAGTGTAGTGTATAGTATAGTGTAGTAGTGTAGTAGTGTATAGTGTAGTGTAGTACTGTAGTGTATAGTGTAGTAGTGGTATAGTAGTGTAGTGTATAGTAGTGTAGTGTATAGTAGTGTAGTGTATAGTAGTGTATAGTGTAGTAGTGTATAGTGTAGTAGTGTATAGTGTAGTAGTGTATAGTGTAGTAGTGTATAGTGTAGTAGTGTATAGTGTAGTAGTGTATAGTGTAGTAGTGTATAGTGTAGTAGTGTATATAGTGTAGTGTGTAGTAGTGTAGTAGTGTATAGTGTAGTAGTGTAGTAGTGTATAGTGTAGTAGTGTATAGTGTAGTGTAGTAGTGTATAGTGTAGTAGTGTATAGTGTAGTAGTGTATAGTGTAGTGTGTAGTAGTGTATAGTGTAGTAGTGTAGTGTGTAGTGTAGTAGTGTATAGTGTAGTGTATAGTGTAGTAGTGTATAGTGTAGTGTATATAGTGTATAGTGTAGTAGTGTAGTGTAGTAGTGTATAGTGTAGTGTATAGTGTTAGTAGTGTATAGTGTAGTGATAGTGTAGTGTATAGTAGTGTAGTGTATAGTGTAGTAGTGTATAGTGTAGTGTATAGTAGTGTAGTGTATAGTAGTGTAGTGTATAGTGTAGTAGTGTATAGTGTAGTGTGTAGTGTAGTAGTGTAGTATATAGTGTAGTAGTGTAGTAGTGTATAGTGTAGTGTGTAGTGTATAGTGTAGTAGTGTAGTGTAATAGTGTAGTAGTGTATAGTGTGTAGTGTAGTAGTGTATAGTGTAGTGTATAGTGTAGGTGAGTGAGTGAGTGGGGGTCTCCCGCGTGCGTTCGCAGGGTGGCCACCGTCTACAAATCTCCAAGTCACCGCGAGGACAGCGCCTGCTTTGCCGTCACGGTGAGCGACCGGCAAAACACCGCCACCACCGCCGTCAAAACCACACAGTCATCGTCACCACTACCACCATCGTCACCACTACCGCCATCATCATCACCACTACCGCCATCATCATCACCACTACCGCCATCATCATCACCACTACCGCCATCTTCATCACCACTACCGCCATCATCATCACCACTACCGCCATCATCATCACCACTACCGCCATCATCATCACCACTACCGCCATCATCATCACCACTACCACCATCATCATCACCACTACCACCATCATCATCACTACTTCCACCATCATCATCACCACTACCACCATCATCGTCACCACTACCGCCATCATCGTCACCACTACCGCCATCATCATCACCACTACCGCCATCATCATCACCACTACCGCCATCATCATCACCACTACCACCATCATCATCACCACTACCACCATCATCATCACCACTACCGCCATCATCATCACCACTACCACCATCATCATCACCACTACCGCCATCATCATCACCACTACCGCCATCATCATCACCACTACCGCCATCATCATCACCACTACCGCCATCATCATCACCACTACCGCCATTATCATCACCACTACCACCATCATCATCACCACTACCGCCATCATCATCACCACTACCGCCATCATCATCACCACTACCACCATCATCATCACCACTACCGCCATCATCATCACACTACCGCCATCATCATCACCACTACCGCATCATCATCACCACTACCGCCATCATCATCACCACTACCACCATCATCTCACCACTACCACCATCATCATCACCACTACCGCCATCATCATCACCACTACCGCCATCATCATCACCACTACCGCCATCATCATCACCACTACCGCCATCATCATCACTACTACCGCCACCATCATCACACTACCGCCACCATCATCACCACTACCGCCATCATCATCACCACTACCGCCATCATCATCACCACTACCGCCATCATCATCACCACTACCACCATCATCATCACCACCATCATCATCACCACTACCACCACATCATCATCACCACTACCACCATCATCATTACTACCGCCATCATCACCACTACCACCATCATCATCACCACTACTGCCATCATCATCACCACTACCGCCATCATCATCACCACTACCACCATCATCGTCACCACTACCACCATCATCATCACCACTACCACCATCATCGTCACCACTACCACCATCATCATCACCACTACCACCATCATCATCATCACCACCACCATCATCGTCACCACTACCACCATCATCATCACCACTACCGCCATCATCATCACCACTACCACCATCATCATCACCACCATCATCGTCACCACTACCACCATCATCATCACCACTACCACCATCATCATCACCACCATCATCATCACCACCATCATCGTCACCACTACCACCATCATCATCACCACAATCACCACCACCAACCAGTCAGTCACTATCACCACTATCACTACCACCACCACCATAGTCATCATCACCATCGCCACCACTACCACCAACCAACCACAGTCAGTCACTACCACCACTACCACCACCACTACCACCACCATCACCACCACTACCACCACCACTACCACCACCATCACCACCACTATCACCACTACCACCACCATCACCACTACTACCACCACTACCACCATCACCACTACCACCATCACCACTACCACTATCACCATCACCACTACCACTACTATCACCATCACCACTACCACCACTACCACCACTACTACCACCATCACCACTACTACCACCACCACTACCACCATCACCACTACCACCATCACCACTACTAACTACACCAGTCACCCTCACCACCACAGACACTATCACCACCATCACTCTCACCACCACCACCACCACCACCACAATCATTGCTACAATCCCCACCACTACCACCACCATCACCACAATCATTGCTACAATCCCCACCACTACCCACCGTCACACCTTGACCCATTGTAATGACTCTGCGTGTGTCCTTGTTGGCGTCCTTAACTTCATTATTTGTGACCCGGCTGCTTGTGTTTGCGCTACCAACCCAGCACACACCCCCCCAAGTTCCATTCCCACTCACCAACTCTCTCCCCGGGTCTACAGGAGGTCGTGGGTTCCATCCCGATCCTAACGATGCCTGCCGCTGTATATTTGGAGTGTGTCTCTCTCTCTCTCTCTCGACGGACGTGGTGAGATGTTAACTACCTCGCCTGGTGTGTGTGTATGTGTGTTTGTAGGTCTGTGTGTGTGTGTGCACGTGTGTCTGTAGGTGTACGTGTGTGTGTGTACGTGTGTGTAGGTGTACGTCTCTCTGTAGATCTATGTGTGTGTGTACGTGTGTGTGTCTGTAGGTCTCCGTGTGTGTCTGTAGGTCTCCGTGTGTGTGTGTAGGTCTCCGTGTGTGTGTGTACGTGTGTCTGTAGGTCTCCGTGTGTGTGTGTACGTGTGTGTGTGTACGTGTGTGTGTAGGTCTCCGTGTGTGTGTGTACGTGTGTGTGTGTACGTGTGTGTGTACGTGTGTGTGTACGTGTGTGTGTGTACGTGTGTGTGTGTACGTGTGTGTAGGTCTCCGTGTGTAGGTCTCCGTGTGTGTGTGTACGTGTGTAGGTGTACGTGTGTGTGTACGTGTGTGTGTAGGTCTCCGTGTGTGGTGTGTGTGTACGTGTGTGTGTGTAGGTCTCCGTGTGTGTGTACGTGTGTGTAGGTCTCCGTGTGTGTGTGTACGTGTGTGTGTGTGTCTGTAGGTCTCCGTATGTGTGTAGGTCTCCGTGGTGTGTACGTGTGTGTGTAGGTCTCCGTGTGTGTGTGTGTAGGTGTACGTGTGTGTGTACGTGTGTGTAGGTCTCCGTGTGTGTGTGTACGTGTGTGTGTAGGTCTCCGTGTGTGTGTGTACGTGTGTGTGTAGGTCTCCGTGTGTGTGTACGTGTGTGTGTACGTGTGTGTGTATGTCTCCGTGTGTGTGCACGTGTGTGTGTACGTGTGTGTGTGTACGTGTGTCTGTAGGTCTCCGTGTGTGTGTGTACGTGTGTGTGTAGGTCTCCGTGTGTGTGTGTACGTGTGTGTGTGTACGTGTGTGTCTGTAGGTCTCCGTGTGTGGTGTGTACGTGTGTGTGTAGGTTCCGTGTGGTGTGTGTACGTGTGTGTCTGTAGGTCTACGTGTGTGTGTGTGTACGTGTGTGTGTGTACGTGTGTCTGTAGGTCTCCGTGTGTGTGTGTACGTGTGTGTGTAGGTCTCCGTGTGTGTGTGTAGGTCTCCGTGTGTGTGTGTGTACGTGTGTGTGTACGTGTGTGTGTGTACGTGTGTGTGTGTACGTGTGTGTGTGTAGGTCTCCGTGTGTGTGTGTGTACGTGTGTGTGTGTACGTGTGTGTGTACGTGTGTGTGTGTAGGTCTCCGTGTGTGTGTGTACGTGTGTGTGTGTACGTGTGTGTGTGTGTACGTGTGTGTGTGTGTACGTGTGTGTGTACGTGTGTGTGTAGGTCTCCGTGTGTGTGTACGTGTGTGTGTGTACGTGTGTGTGTGTACGTGTGTGTGTAGGTCTCCGTGTGTGTGTACGTGTGTGTAGGTCTCCGTGTGTGTGTACGTGTGTCTGTAGGTCTCCGTGTGTCTCTCCGTGTGTGTGTGTGTAGGTCTCCGTGTGGTGTGTACGTGTGTGTGTGTACGTGTGTGTTAGGTCTCCGTGTGTGTGTACGTGTGTGTAGGTCTCCGTGTGTGTGTGTACGTGTGTCTGTAGGTCTCCGAGTGTGTCTGTGTGTGGTGTGGGGAGCGGTAGTGTAGCACTTAGCGCTGCGCTACGAACCCGGCGACCCGAGTTCCATTCCCGCTCACGGCCAACACCGGTGACGATTCTCCGAACCGGTCCTGGGCCTCCCCTAGGTCGACTCAGCCTCAAACGAGTACCTGGTGCGGTGTGTAAACATCGCCAGCACTGGGGAGACAAAGGCGGCCGGGCGTGGTGCTGGCCACCCACCCCCTCGTGTGCCACAGCGCCGGTAGCCTTCATAGACGCTCGCCAACAGCACTTGCCCCTACAGCCTGTCACAGGCTACACGGGGGATCCTTATCTTTGGTGTCGATGGCACCCTCTGTTCCGTGTGTGGTCTGCGAGCGTAGCCAGACGGGGTGAGGGACGTGCCACAGCCTCCCGCGTCCACCACCGTCGCTCAAGCCAGCGTCCACCCCCACAGCGTCCACCATCACAGCGTCCACCACCACAGCGTCCACCATCACAGCGTCCACCATCACAGCCTGGAGTCCAACCCGTGCAAACGGAAACGCGAGGACAGCGAAACCACTTCCCCCTGACCCCGCTGGCTAGGAGATGTTGACTACCTCGCCTGGTCTACAGGAGGTCGTGGGTTCGATTAGCCTGAGAGATGTTGACTACCTCGCCTGGTCCACAGGAGGTCGTGGGTTCGATTAGCCTGGGGAGATGTTGACTACCTCGGCCTGGTCTACAGGAGGTCGTGGGTTCGATTAGCCTGAGAGATGTTGACTACCTCGCCTGGTCCACAGGAGGTCGTGGGTTCGATTAGCCTGAGAGATGTTGACTACCTCGCCTGGTCTACAGGAGGTCGTGGGTTCGATTAGCCTGAGAGATGTTGACTACCTCGCCTGGTCTACAGGAGGTCGTGGGTTCGATTAGCCTGAGAGATGTTGACTACCTCGCCTGGTCTACAGGAGGTCGTGGGTTCGATTAGCCTGAGAGATGTTGACTACCTCGCCTGGTCTACAGGAGGTCGTGGGTTCGATTAGCCTGAGAGATGTTGACTACCTCGCCTGGTCTACAGGAGGTCGTGGGTTCGATTAGCCTGAGAGATGTTGACTACCTCGCCTGGTCTACAGGAGGTCGTGGGTTCGATTAGCCTGGGAGATGTTGACTACCTCGCCTGGTCTACAGGAGGTCGTGGGTTCGATTAGACTGGGAGATGTTGACTACCTCGCCTGGTCTACAGGTGAGATGTTGACTACCTCGCCTGGTCTACAGGTGAGATGTTGACTACCTCGCCTGGTCTACAGGAGGTCGTGGGTTCGATCCCTGACCCTGGGAGATGTTGACTACCTCGCCTGGTCCACAGGAGGTCGTGGGTTCGATTAGCCTGAGAGATGTTGACGACCTCGCCTGGTCTACAGGAGGTCGTGGGTTCCATCCCAGACCCTGAGAGATGTTGACTACCTCGCCTGGTCTACAGGTGAGATGTTGACTACCTCGCCTGGTCTACAGGAGGTCGTGGGTTCGATCCTTGACCCTGGGAGATGTTGACTACCTCGCCTGGTCTACAGGAGGTCGTGGGTTCGATCCCCGACCCTGACAATGTCTGCTGCTGTAGATGTGTAGTCTGCGTGTCTCTCTCCCCGTGGTGGTCTCTGTGTGGATTTTGTCTCTGAGTCCTCCGATTTCTCACGTTCAGAATGTGCGTCACCACGCCGTGTTCAGAGTTGTTTAGCCGCCGATGTAAATGTCCACGCTGTGACGATCACGACGACGATGATGACGACATCAACCAGGTGGTGTAGCTGCTGTCATTTGGTGATGTCCAGCAGGTCGCCTGTCTGACCCAGAACTACACACAGCTGATCAGTGGGAACTCACACCCTGGTCACAAATACGAAACATAGTTTCGTTTGTGGTTCTCAATCTTGTATCTTTTCACGGCTACTCTTACCCCCACCCCCCCCCTCCTTGTTTAATTTATTTTCAACCTAATGTAGCCCCCCCCCCCTCCCCCCCCACATCTTGCCTTGACACCCCCCCCCCCCCCAACACGGATCTGTTTCAATAAAACAATAGAATGTCCTTTGGGTCAAGCGTCAACATTTTGTCCGAGGTAAACCCCCCCAACTAAGCCAGACAACTGCAAGGCTGCTGCTGATTATGATGATGAAGACGGAAACATTCACTCTGCGGAAAGCCGTGTCGCATTATTTCAAAGTCTCACCCCCTCACCACTCACCAGCCCACTCACTCACCCCTCACCACCCCCACTCACTTCTCACCACTCACCCCTCACCACCCCCACTCGCCCCTCACCACCTCCACTCGCCCCTCACCACTCACTCCTCACCAGCCCCACTCACCACTCCACTCACCACTCACCACTCCACTCACCACTCACCAGCCCCCCCACTCCCACCCCTCACCACCTGCTGATACAGGTAGAGGAACAACAGGTTCCACACTGCTGCCCACCAGGGATTAGTTGTCTGTCGTGCGTAATGGGGAGAGGAGGGAGGGAGGGGCTGGGAGGGGAGGGAGGGGCTGGGAGGGGTGGGTGGAGAGGGGAGGGCTGGGAGGGGAGGGGCTGGGAGGGGAGGGAGGGGAGGGAGGGGCTGGGAGGGGAGGGTGGGAGGGGTGGGGCTGGGTGGGGAAGGTAGGGAGGGGCTGGGAAGGGTGGGGGGGGTTGGGCTGGGTTGGGCTGGGTGGAGGGGAGGGGCTGGGTGGGGAGGGTAGGGAGGGGCTGGAGGGTGGGAGGGGTGGGGCTGGGTGGAGGGGAGGGTGGGGCTGGGTGGAGAGGGGAGGGGCTGGGAGGGTGGGGGGTGGGAGGGGAGGGCTGGGTGGAGAGGGGAGGGAGGGGCTGGGAGGGGAGGGAGGGGTGGGGCTGAGGTGGAGAGGGGAGGGAGGGGAGGGGTGGGGCTGGGTGGAGAGGGGAGGGGCTGGGAGGGTGGGAGGGGTGGGGGCTGGGTGGAGAGGGGAGGGAGGGGCTGGAGGGTGGGAGGGGTGGGGCTGGTGGAGGAGGGGGAGGGAGGTGGGGGGGTGGGAGGAGGGGCTGGGAGGGTGGGGGGGTGGGAGGGGTGGGGGCTGGGTGGGGAGGGAGGGGCTGGGAGGGAGGGAGGGGTGGGGCTGGGTGGAGAGGGGAGGGAGGGGCTGGGTGGAGAGGGGAGGGGCTGGGAGGGAGGTGGAGGGGCTGGGTGGAGAGGGGAGGGTGGGGCTGGGTGGAGAGGGGAGGGGCTGGGAGGGTGGGGGGGTGGAGGGGTGGGGCTGGGTGGGGAGGGTAGGGAGGGGCTGGGAGGGTGTGGGGGGTTGGGCTGGGTGGGAGGGGTGGGGCTGGGTGGAGAGAGGGTGGGAGAGGCTGGGAGGGGAGGAGCTGGTCACCCCTTGGTGCCCTTATAAAACTCAACGTTTAACCTATTTACAACACGATCCACTACACTTATACAGGTATAGGAACAACAGGTTCCACACTGCTGCCCACCAGGGATTATTTGTCTGTCTGTCTGTCTGTCTGTCGTGCAACGAATGCGCTGTCCAACCAAGTTGCTACCCTGCCCACTCTGAAGGAACGTGTTGATGATGATGGAAACAGAAAAATCCACTCTGGGGAAAGGCACGTCTCGCATCATTTTCAAAGTCGCACTCACTCCTCACCACTCCCTCACCACTCCCACTCACCCTCACCCCTCACCACTCAGCCTCACCACTCACCCCTCACTCCTCACCACTCCACCACAGTCCCTCACCACTCACCCCTCACCCCCCCACTCACTCCTCACACTCACTCTTGACACCTCCACTAACCACTCACCACTCACCCCACCCCTCACCACTCACCCCTCACCCCTCACCATCACTCCTCACCACTCCACTCACTCTCACCACTCCACCACACTCCCTCACCACTCACCCCTCACCACTCACTCCTCACCACTCCCTCACCACTCCCACTCACCACTCACCCCTCACCCCTCACCACTCACGCCTCACCACTCACCAATCACCCCTCACTCCTCACCACTCCCACCACACTCCCTCGACCACTCACCCCTCACCCCCCACTCACTCCTCACCACTCACTCTTGACCACCTCCACTCACCACTCACCACCCCCACTCACCACTCACCCCTCACCACCCCACTCACTCCTCACCACCCCACTCACCCTCATCACACACACGCACGTACACACACGCACGTACACACACACGCACGTACACACACACACGTACCACGCGCACGTACACACACGCACGTACACACACACACACACGCACGTACACACACGCACGTACACACGTACACACGCGCACGTACACGCACGTACACACACACGCACGCACACACCGCACACACACGTACACACACCGCACGATACACACGTACACACACACGCACGACCACACGTACACACACACGCACGTATCACACACGTACACACACACGCACACCGCACGTACACACACGTACACACACCAAACGCACGTACACACACGCACGTACACACCACGCACGTACACACACGCACGTACACACACGCACGTACACACACGCACGTACACACCCCACACACACCACGTACACACCCACACCCACGTACACACACACGCACGTACACACACACGCACGCACACACACGCACACCGTACACGCACGCACGTACACACACGCACGTACACACACACGCACGTACACACACACGCACGTACACACACGCACGTACACACACGCACACACACACACGCACGTACACACACGCAACGTACACACACGCACATACACACACGCGCGGTGCCGCTACTAACGCGGCAAGCTACGAGGCGATTTGCTCTGTGCGCTCGCGAAACGCAGACGGACGCATCGGTGACTGAATCACTGGCGAGGATAATCGGTACCCCCCACCCCCCGCCCTCCACCCAGCCCGCCCATTCCACATTAGCGTGTCCGAGGAGGAGGTTCCCGTGGCCCGGCTGTGCTCCCGCAGTCCCTACCCTTTTTCAAATATTGCACTACTCTCTACCGAGTGCTACAGGAGTGCAAACTTGAAAAGGTGCCGGGCTGCAGAGGAGTTTGAGGGGTGGGGGGGGGGTGTGGTGGGGTGGGGGGGGGTGGTGGGGGTGGTGAGGGGTGGGGGGGGGTAGGGGGGGGGTCTGTCCCGCTCCTCATCACCACGGCAACTCGTGTCATCCTCGCGGCGGCTGCGGTGCGGACCGACGGGCAAAGACGGTCACTTGCCGGAAAAAGTCTGTCGCGCCTACCCTGTCCGCTCTGCTACTGCTACCGCTACCGTTCCTCCTCATCATCGCCACGGCAACTCGTGCCGTCCTCGCGGCGGCTGTGGCGCGGACCGACGGACAAAGGCGGTCCCCACTCCCGGTCACTGAGAAGTCGTCTTCTCGGTTCTTTCGGTAAAGTCGTCACGTAGAAGGGAAATAATAAAATAATAAAATATGATCATTGTTTTTTTACCCTTCTATCTGGCAACAAAACTGACACTTTTTTTACAAGGAGTCATGTTTGCATTGACCACAATACCTGCGGTCATAATGCAAACAAAAAACACACAACTCTGATAATGATATGCACTGTCCTTGAAGTTGATTGGTCCACACCCGGACAGCTTTCCTTAGAGCTAGTCTCACATGATCCTTGAATTGATTGGTCCACACCCGAGACAGCTTTCCTTAGAGCCTAGTCTCACATGGTCCTTGAAGTTGATTGGTCCACACCCGAGACAGCTTCCTTAGAGCCTAGTCTCACATGGTCCTTGAAGTTGATTGGTCCACACCCGAGACAGCTTTCCTTAGAGCCTAGTCTCACATGGTCCTTGAAGTTGATTGGTCCACACCCGAGACAGCTTTCCTTAGAGCCTAGTCTCACATGGTCCTTGAAGTTGATTGGTCCACACCCGAGACAGCTTTCCTTAGAGCCTAGTCTCACATGGTCCTTGAAGTTGATTGGTCCACACCCGAGACAGCTTTCCTTAGAGCCTAGTCTCACATGGTCCTTGAAGTTGATTGGTCCACACCCGAGACAGCTTTCCTTAGAGCCTAGTCTCACATGGTCCTTGAAGTTGATTGGTCCACACCCGAGACAGCTTTCCTTAGAGCCTAGTCTCACATGGTCCTTGAAGTTGATTGGTCCACACCCGAGACAGCTTTCCTTAGAGCCTAGTCTCACATGGTCCTTGAAGTTGATTGGTTCACACCCGAGACAGCTTTCCTTAGAGCCTAGTCTCACATGGTCCTTGAAGTTGATTGGTCCACACCCGAGACAGCTTTCCTTAGAGCCTAGTCTCACATGGTCCTTGAAGTTGATTGGTCCACACCCGAGACAGCTTTCCTTAGAGCCCTAGTCTCACATGGTCCTTGAAGTTGATTGGTCCACACCCGAGACAGCTTCCTTAGAGCCTAGTCTCACATGGGTTGGACCAGATGACGCCAAAAGGCGCCAAAAGGCGTCATCTGGTCCAACCCATGTGAGACTAGGCTCTAAGGAAGCTGTCTCGGGTGTGGACCAATCAACTTCAAGGACAGTGCATATCATTATCAGAGTTGTGTGCATGACTGCAGGTATTGTGGTCTATGCAAACATGACTCCTTGTAAAAAAGGTGTCAGTTTTGTTGCCAGATAGAAGAGTAAAAAAACAATTATCATATTTTTTACTGCCAAATGAGGTTCCAATGGAATCAAAATAAACATGAATACAATTCTCACGACGTTTCGGCCACAACGCAAGCAGCCATCCTCAGGTGCTTGCGTTGTGGCCGAAACATCGTGAGAATTATTGTATTATGTTTTATTTTTATTATTTTATTACTTCCCTTCTACGTGACGACTTTACCGAAAGAACCAAGAAGATGAATCCCTGCAGTCACGAAAGCTTTACATCGAAAAAAAAAGATGATGTTGATGATTATTTTGATGTTAATGATGATGATGTTGATGATGATGTTGATGATGTTGATGTTAATGGATGATGTTGATGTTAATGAATGATGATGATGATGTGAATGACGCTGTCTTTCCGACAGACCTGTTCTTCACCTGAGGACGGCTGCTTGCGTTGTGGCCGAAAACGTCGTGAGAATTATTTTATACAGGTAGGAACGAAGTGGACCAGCCACCAATAAATTATTTCGTCCGCGTACCGTCCGTCCGTGTAGCAACATCGCCCCCCTTACGGCAAACACTTGGCAGGACCCTACAAAAACCCTTTAGACTCCAGTGGCGCTTTCCTGGCTAAACAAGTGTAACATTCCCTTTATAATTCCCTCAGATAGCTTTCAATTAAAACATTTAAATTAAAAATTAACTCACAGCGCCCTAAAGCCTACAGCTAGGCCTAAAGCCTAGAACTAGGCCTCAAACTCTCCCATCGTATTCATCCGATTAGGTGTAGATCGCGCCCCTACTGCAAACACTTGGCAGGACCCTACAAAAACCTTTAGGCTCAGTGGGGCTTTCCTGGCTAAACAAGTGTAATAATACATTATGTTATATTCTTTGGTTATTCGTTCCTACCAGCCCACCCCGCAGGTCCTGTTTATGTTTTATGTTTATTATTTCATTACTTCCCTTCTACGCGACTTTACCGAAAGAACCAAGATAGATGAATCTCTGCTGCTGCAGTCACGAAAGAAGCTTTACATCGAAAACAAGATTAATCCCTGTTGCAGTCACTCTTC
>WFAB01003474.1:0-10000 GCA_018977245.1 Lethenteron camtschaticum
GGGGGTGACAGAACGGGAGGATTGGATGGAGCAACACCTGGAGGACCTGCGGATCTCCTGGCGAAGGACCATCCCAAGGACCTTCCGGAGGTCCTGGCGGATCCGCGGACTTTGAACATTCCGGGAGATCTCGGGGATTCCAGGAGCCAGTCGAGACCCATCGCCGGGCGGGAGATGAGAGGTCCGTAACATCCGAGGGGCTCGCAATGGCGGGAGGAGACGCACGGGAGGGTGGGGGATTTGAGGGTCTTCAGCAGAGATACGGAGGTGCCGGATTGCCCGATGGACCTGCCGCCGATTCTCAAAAGCTCAGAGGTCCCGGAGCGAAGCCTCTTGGAGGCCCCGTGTCTCCTGAAGGCGTCGGCCTTGTCGGGAAGTCCACCGGTCATCCGGATCCTCTGGTTTCTGGCCTTCCCGGAGGACCTCTTAGTGGCAAGGGAGCTCCTCTTAGTGGTGGTGGTGGTGGAGCTGGAGGGGGTCCGGGGAGGTCCCGGGGATTTGCGAGAGGTCCCAAGGCGTCCACCGCTGGCGGCGATGGTGGAGCGTGGAGAGGTGTTGATGACGCGTCGCGATGGGAGCCGCTGCTGGAAGTGGCGTGGCTGGACCAGACGCAGACACGCGCCAGGCAGTCGGCGAGCTTCAGGCTGATCCGTGAGGAGACGCAGACACCAACAACATCAACATCTACAACATCAACATCTACAACATCAACATCTCAAACATCTACAACATCAACAACATCAACATCACCAACATCAACATCTACACCATCAACATCTACAACATCAACATCAGCACCATCACCATCAACATCTCCAACATCAACATCATCAACATCTACAACATCAACATCAACATCTACAACATCAACATCAACATCTACACCATCAACACCTCCACCATCACCATATACACCTCCATACATCTCCACCATCACCATCACCACCATCACCATCTCCACCACCACCATCACCACCTCCATACATCTCCACCATCACCATCACCACCATCACCATCTCCACCACCACCATCACCACCTCCATACATCTCCACCATCACCATCACCACCATCACCATCTCCACCATCACCACCATCAACATCTCCACCATCACCATCACCACCTCCATACATCTCCACCATCACCACCATCACCATCTCCACCATCACCACCATCAACATCTCCACCATCACCATCACCACCTCCATACATCTCCACCATCACCATCACCACCATCACCATCTCCACCATCACCACCATCAACATCTCCACCATCACCATCACCACCTCCATACATCTCCACCATCACCATCACCACCATCACCATCTCCACCATCACCACCATCAACATCTCCACCATCACCATCACCACCTCCATACATCTCCACCATCACCATCACCACCATCACCATCTCCACCATCACTACCATCAACATCTCCACCATCACCATCACCACCTCCATACATCTCCACCATCACCATCACCACCATCACCATCTCCACCATCACCACCATCACCATCACCATCTCCACCATCACCATCACCATCTCCACCATCACCAT
The DNA here is from genome assembly GCA_018977245.1 of Lethenteron camtschaticum. Classification (NCBI taxonomy): domain Eukaryota; kingdom Metazoa; phylum Chordata; class Hyperoartia; order Petromyzontiformes; family Petromyzontidae; genus Lethenteron; species Lethenteron camtschaticum. The sequence continues at coordinate 1,563 of WFAB01003474.1, forward strand.
CACCACCATCACCATCTCCACCATCACCACCATCACCATCTGCACCACCACCATCACTATCTCCATACATCTCCACCATCACCATCACCATCTCCACCATCACCACCATCAACATCTCCACCATCACCATCACCACCATCACCATCTCCACCATCACCACCATCACCATCTCCACCATCACCATCACCACCTCCATACATCTCCACCATCACCATCACCACCATCACCATCTCCACCATCACCACCATCAACATCTCCACCATCACCATCACCACCTCCATACATCTCCACCATCACCATCACCACCATCACCATCTCCACCATCACCACCATCACCATCTCCACCACCACCATCACCACCTCCATACATCACCACCATCACCATCTCCACCATCACCATCTCCACCATCACCACCATCACCATCTCCACCATCACCACCATCACCACCATCACCATCTCCACCATCAACATCTCAATCGATGTGTTCCCCAGGGGGCACAAAGGCGGTCGGGCATGCTACTGATGCTACTTTCTAGCAGCACTTGCCCCCACAGTCCGTGTGGGGTTACTTGGGGAATCTTTGTCTTTGTGTGAGTGTGTGTGTGTGACACGTGTCTGTGTGTGTGTGAGTCTGTGTGTGTGTGTGTGAGTCTGTGTGTGTGAGTCTGTGTGTGTGTGTGAGTCTGTGTGTGAGTTTGTGTGTGTGACACGCGCGTGTGTGAGACACGTATCTGTGTGTGTGTATCTGTGTGAGTCTGTGTGTGTGAGTCTGTGTGTGTGTGAGTCTGTGTGTGTGTGTGAGTCTGTGTGTGTGAGTCTGTGTGTGTGAGTCTGTGTGTGTGTGTGAGTCTGTGTGTGTGTCTGTGTGTGTGTGTGAGTCTGTGTGTGTGTGAGTCTGTGTGTGTGTGTGTCTGTGTGTGTGTGTGAGTCTGTGTGTGTGAGTCTGTGTGTGTGTGTCTGTGTGTGTGTGTGAGTCTGTGTGTGTGAGTCTGTGTGAGTCTGTGTGTGTGATAGTGTGTCTGTGTGTGTGAGTCTGTGTGTGTGTGTGTGAGTCTGTGTGTGTGTGTGTCACTGTGTGTGTCTGTAGCGAGTGGTGGGTGTAGTGGTTAGCGCTACGCTGCGCTACGAACCTGGCCACCCGAGTTCGATTCCCACTCACGGCCAACACCACCAGTGACGATTATCTGAACCGGTCCTGGGCCTCCCCTAGGTCGACTCAGCCTCAAATTAGTTTCTGGTGTAGCGGTAGTGCAGTAAACATCGCTAGCACTGGGGAGACAAAGGCGGCCGGGCGTGGTGCTGGCCACCCACCCCCTCGTGTGCCACAGTGCCGGTAGCCTCCATAGGGTGCTGCTACTCGCTACACACTAACCCACACACATACTCACCTACCTACACACACCCACCCACCCAATACACTACACTCCCCACCCACTCACCCACCGACTCACCCACCCACCCACTCACCCACCTACTCACCCACCCACTCATTCACCCACTCACCCACCCACCCACTCACCCACCCACTCACTCACTCACCCACCCAACCACTCATCCACTCAGTCACCCACCCACTCACTCACTCACCCACTCACCCACCCACTCAGTCACCCACCCACTCACCCCCACACTCACCCACCCACTCAGTCACCCACCCACTCACTCACCCACTCACTCACCCAACCACTCACCCACTCGCTCACCCACTCACTCACCCACTCACTCACCCACTCACTCACCCACTCACTCACCCACACACTCAGTCATTGGAGCTACTCACTAACAGCACTTGCCCCAACGGTCCAGTTAAGGCTACACGGGGGAGCTTTGTCTTCGTGCGCATGTGTGTGTGTGTTCGTGCGTGTGTGTGCGTGTGTGAATGAATGGGAGTGTGTGCGTGTGTGTCCGTGCGTCTGTGACACGCGTCTGTGACATGCGCGCGCGTGTGTTAATGAATGGGGGTGTGTCTGTGTGTGTCTGTGTGTGTGTCTGTGTATGTGTCTGTGTGTGTGTCTGTGTGTGTGTCTCTGTGTGTGTCTCTGTGTGTGTGTCTGTGTGTGTGTCTGTGTATATGTGTCTGTATGTGTGTCTGTGTGTGTCTGTGTGTGTGTGTCTGTGTGTGTGTGTCTGTGTGTGTGTCTATGTGAATGAATGGGGGGGTGTCTGTGTGTGTGTGTGTGTGTCTGTGTGTGTGTGTCTTGAGTGTGTGTGTCAGTGTGTCTGTGTGAATGAATGTGTGTGTGTGTGTCTGTGTCTGTGTGTGTGTGTCTTGAGTGTGTGTGTCACTGTGTGTGTGTGACATGCGCGTGTGTGACGCGTGGCTGTAACAGCTGAAGCGTCACAGGTGCACTGAGAGGGGAGGGTGAGAGAGACGTGGAGGGGTGTCAGTGTGTGTGTGTGTCTGTGTGTGTGTGTCAGTGTGTGTGTGTCAGTGTGTGTGTGTGTGTATGTCAGTCTGTGTGTGTGTGTCTGTGTGTGTGTGTCAGTGTGTGTGTCAGTGTGTGTGTGTCAGTGTGTGTCAGTGTGTCTGTGTGTGTGTCTGTGTGTGTGTCTGTGTGTGTGTCAGTGTGTGTGTGTCTATGTGCGTATGTGTGTCAGTGTGTGTGCATGACCAGTCGAGCGGCAATATCTTTTCATCGGTTGTGTAACGCTGTGTGGAAGCTACCTGGTCTGTCGCTCCGCACGAAGCTTCAAGTCTTCTCGGCCACGGTCATTCCCTCCCTTCTCTACGCTTGCGACACGTGGACCCCCCTAATGGAGCATCTTCGCCGTTTGGAAACATTTAGGCTGGCCTGCCTACGATCCATTCTGGGTTTGACCAGGCTGGATTGTGTGAGGAGCTCACAAATCCTTGAAAGATCTGGGCAAAGTCCCATCGGTGAGCTCCTCCGGCAGGCAAGGCTGTGTTGGCTGGGTCATGTAGCCCGCATGCCCAGCCACCGCATGCCGAAACAGCTTTTGTTCGGCCGGATCGAGGGGGCTAAACGGGCGCGGCACGGGCTAGAGAGGAGATGGAGTGATGTGGTACAGGAGGACGTGGAGCTGAGTGGACTTGCCGATGACCGGTACCAGCGGTGTCAAGATCGGCCTCAGTGGAGGAGGCTCGTGAAGGACGCTACTGGGCAATTGGAGGCAGTCGCCCTCCAACAACAACGGAGGGCGGAGGAGCGACGCTCACAACAACGAGCGGAGCGCCGGGTGGCTAAAGCACAGAAAGTTGGCACAGTAGGGGGCACAGGTGGTGCATCAGCCAGTCATCTCAGTCGACCTGTGGCACCTGCTGGGTCTGTCCCATGACAAAGACAAAGATCCCCCGTATAGCCTTAACAGACTGCAGGGGCAAGTGCTGTTAGCGAGTAGCACCTATGAAGGCCGGCACGGCACACGAGGGGGTGGGTGGCCAGCACCACGCCCGGCCGCCTTTGTCTCCCTAGTGGCGATGTTTACACACCGCACTAGGTACTCATTTGAGGCTGAGTCGACCTAGGGGAGACCCGGAACCGGTTCAGATAATCGTCACTGTTAGTGTTGGCCGTGGGCGGGCGAGAATCGAACTCGTGTCGCTGGGTTCATAGCGCAGCGTAGCGCTAACCACTACACCCACCACTCCCCACACTACATACACACAGACTCGTACACACACACACACCACACACACACACCACACACACCACACACACACCACACATACACACACACCACACACACCACACACACACCACACACACACACACCACACACACAACACGTACACACACCACACCACATACACACACCACACATACACACACCACAGACACACACCACACACACCACATATACACCACACACCACACCACACACACAACACGTACACACACCACACACACAACACGTACACCACACACACCACACACACACACCACACATACACACACCACAGACACACACCACACACACCACATATACACCACACACACACCACACACACAACACGTACACACACCACACACACACCACACACACAACACGTACACACACACACCACACACACACACCACACACACCACACACACACACCACACACACAACACGTACACACCACACACACCACACACACAACACGTACACACCACACACACAACACGTACACACACCACACACACACCACACACACAACACGTACACACACACACCACATACACACACCACACATACACACACCACGTACACACACCACCTACACACACACATCACACACCACATACACACACACACCACACACACACATCACACACAATACACACACACCACGCACACACACCATGAACACACACACCACACACACACCACACACACACTACATATACACACACACCACGTACACACACCACCTACACACACACATCAGACACCACATATACACACCACACACACCACACACACACCACACACACACCACACATACACACCACATATACACACCACACACACACCACCTACACACACACCAGACACACACACCACATATATACACCACACACACCACACACACACCACACACACAACACGTACACACACACCACATACACACACCACACATACACACACCACGTACACACACCACCTACACGCACACATCACACACCACATACACACACACACCACACACACACATCACACACAATACACACACACCACATACACACACCACACATACACACACCACGTACACACACCACCTACACACACACATCACACACCACATATACACACCACACACACCACACACACACCACACACACCACACACACAACACGTACACACACACACCACACACACTACATATACACACACACCACGTACACACACCAGACACACACACCACATATACACACCACACACACACCACCTACACACACACCAGACACACACACCACATATACACACCACACACACACTACATATACACACACACACCACCTACACACACACCAGACACACACACCACATATACACACCACACACACACTACATATACACACACACCACACACACACCACCTACACACACCACATATACACACACACCACACACACTACATATACACACACATACCACGTACACACACCACCTACACACACACCAGACACACACACCACATATACACACCACATATACACACCACACACACACCACGTACACACACACACCATGTACACACACACATGAACACGTGTACACAAACACAAACACTCACTACCACGTGTACACACACACATTAACACGTGTACACACGCACACACCACATATACACACATACACCACACACACAACACGTACACACACACCACGCACACACATCACACACACACACCACACACACACCACGCACACACACACACCACTTGTACACAAAAACTCATTACCACGTGTACACAGACACACACACTCATTAACACAAACACACACACACATGAACACGTGTACACACACTCACTAACACGTGTACACAGACACACACACACTCATTAACACTTACACAGACACACACACACTCATTAACACACACACACACACACATGAACACGTGTACACAGACACACACTAATACGTGTGCACAGACACACACACACACACCACGTGTACACACACTCATTTAACACTTACACACACACACACATGAACACGTGTACACAGACACACACACACGTGTACACAGACATCACACACACACTCATTAACACGTGTACACAGACACACACACCACATATACACAGACACACACACACTCATTAATGCGTGTACACACACACATATACACAGACACACACACTCATTAACACGTGTAAACACACACACACACGTGTACACACACACACACTCATTAACACGTGTACACACACACACACGTGTACACACACACACACTCATTAACACGTGTACACACACACACACACGTGTACACAGACACACACACACACACTCATTAACGCGTGTACACACACTCATTTACACGTGTACACAGACACACACACACACACTCATTAACACGTGTACACAGACACACACACACACACACTCATTAACACGTGTACACAGACACACACACACACGTGCACACAGACACACACACACACTCATTAACGCGTGTACACACACACACACACGTGTACACAGACACACACACGTGTACACAGACACACACACACACTCATTAACGCGTGTACACAGACACACACACACGTGTACACACACACACACGTGTACACAGACACACACACTCATTAACGCGTGTACACACACGTGTACACACACACACACTCATTAACGCGTGCACACACACACACGTGTACACAGACACACACACACACGTGTACACACACACACACGTGTACACAGACACACACACACGTGTACACAGACACACACACACACACAAGTGTACACAGACACACACACACACACACGTGTACACACACACACACGTGTACACACACACACACGTGTACACAGACACACACACACGTGTACACAGACACACACACACACACACGTGTACACACACACACACACGTGTACACACACACACTCATTAACGCGTGCACACACACACACGTGTACACACACACACTCATTAACGCGTGTACACACACACACGTGTACACACACACACACTCACATATACACAGACACACACACACTCATTAACGCGTGTACACAGACACACACTCACACCACATACACACAGACACACACACACGTGTACACAGACACACACACACGTGTACACAGACACACACACACACTCATTAACGCGTGTACACACACACACACCACACACACACACGTGTACACACACACACACGTGTACACACACACACTCATTACCGTGTACACACACACACTAACACTCGCGCCACGTGGTGTATGTACTGCGTCTCTCTCCCCTCTCCGGGGAGAAATTGGAGCCCAACTTTTATTTTGAAAAAAGCGACGAATCCAGTCGTTGGTTCAAAACACAGCCCCCTACCACCCCACACACACACACAGACACACACACACACACATAGATATACACACATAGATATACACACACACAGACATACACACACATACACACACACACACAGACACAGACACACACACATAGATATACACACACACAGACACACACACACAGACACACACACACAGTCACACATACACACACATAGATATACACACACAGACACACACACACAGACACATAGACACACACATACACAGACACACATACATATACATACACACATACACACACATACATAGATATACACACACAGACACACACATACAGACACACACACAGACACATACACAGACACACACACAGACACACACACAGACACAACAACAACAACAACCGCCATTCGCCACTAAGTGGCGGTGACGTCACCACGATGCTTGTGCCAGGCCAAGTGCACCTTGAGGCCACGTGAAGTGTCGAACGCCCGCTGGCAGGAGGTCACGGGGCAGACCCAGCAGGTGCCACGGGTCGACTGACCGAGATGACCGAGATGACTAGCTGATGCACCACCTGTGCCCCCTACTGTGCCAACTTGCTGTGCTTTAGCCACCCGGCGCTCCGCTCGTTGTTGTGAGCGTCGCTCCTCCGCCCTCCCTCGTTGTTGGAGGGCGACTGCCTCCAACTGCCCAGCAGCGTCCTTCACGAGCCTCCTCCACTGAGGCCGATCTTGACACCGCTGGTACCGGTCATCGGCAAGTCCACTCAGCTCCACATCCTCCTGTACCACATCACTCCATCTCTTCTCCAGCCCGTGCCGCGCCCGTCTAGCCCCCTCGATCCGGCCGAACAAAAGCTGTTTAGGCATGCGGTGGCTGGGCATGCGGGCTACATGACCCAGCCAACGCAGCCTTGCCTGCCGGAGGAGCTCACTGATGGGACTTTGCCCAGATCTTTCAAGGATTCGTGAGCTCCTCACACAATCCAGCCTGGTTAAACCCAGGATGGATCGTAGGCAGGCCAGCCTAAATGTTTCCAACCGGCGAAGATGCTCCATTAGGGGGTCCACGTTTCGCAAGCGTAGAGAAGGGAGGGAATGACCGTGGCCGAGAAGACCTGAAGCTTCGTGTGGAGCGACAGACCAGGTAGCTTCCACACAGCGTTACGCAACCGATGCAAAGATATTGCCGCTCGACTGATTCGGAGTGAGACCTCTGCTGATAAACCGGAGCCGGTCATGAGCACACTGCCCAGGTATGGGAAACTCTCCACCCTCACCACCCTCACCACCCCCCTCACCCCCCTCACCACCCTTACCACCCTCACCACCCTCACCACCCCACTCACCACCCTCACCACCCTTACCACCCTCACCACCCTCACCACCCCACTCACCACCCTCAACACCCCCCTCACCACCCCCACCACCCCCCTCACCCCCCTCACCACCCC
>WFAB01003475.1:0-15837 GCA_018977245.1 Lethenteron camtschaticum
TAAACTACATAGTATCATCAGTATACTAAATATACTCTCCAATAAGCTGAGCTACTAACAGTGGTTAGTTAGCGCTACGCTCAACTATGAATCCGACGGCCCGAGTTCGACACCAGTGGCGATAAATCTCCACCGGTCCTGGGCCTCCCCTAGGTCGACTCAGCCTCAAATCAGTACCTGGTGCGGTCTGTAGTAAGATCGCCACTGGGGGAGACAAAGGCGGCCGGGCATGGCGCCAGCCACCCACCCCGTGTGTGCCACAGTGCCGGTAGATATCGTAGGTGCTGCTGCTACAAACAGCACTTGCCCCAACAATCTGTGAGTGCTATACGGGGGATATTTGTCTTTGTGTGTGTGGGTGTGTGTGGGTGGTGTGTGGGTGTCAATCTCTCTCCTCTCTCTCTCTGTGGGTGCTAACGCGCGGTTATTGGTGAGTTGTTGGCACAACATCTGCGCTGCTGTCCGTCATGACGACTCGACACCACCAACACACACAGAGCGAGAGAGAGACACACAGAGAGAGAGAGAGACACAGAGAGAGAGACACAGAGAGAGAGACACAGAGAGAGAGAGAGACACAGAGAGAGAGACACAGAGAGAGACACACACAGAGCGAGAGAGAGAGACACAGAGCGAGCGAGAGAGACACACAGAGAGAGACACACAGAGAAAGACACACAGAGAGAGACACACACAGGGCGAGAGAGAGAGGACACACAGAGAGAGACACAGAGAGGTGGGGCTGGGTGCAGATGCAGCAGTTGTGGTAAAAAGTAAAAATTACAAATATTACATTCTGGATTTGAAGCTTTCGTGACTGCAGCAGGGATTCATCTTCTTGGTTCTTTCGGTAAAGTCGTCACGTAGAAGGGAAATAATAAAATAATAAAATCAAACATAATAAAATACAATTCTCACGACGTTTCGGCCACAACGCAAGCAGCCGTCCTCAGGTGAAGACCAGGTCTGTCGGGGAGACGAGCGCATCTTTTTGTTGCCTCCGATCGCATAAACAATACGAGCGAGCGAGGCAGGGGACAGATCCTCTCTTCCCCAACGACGCCACGGGCTCATTCCGAACCCTGGCAACCACGTGATGGTCTCCATGGCAACGCGCCGCCGCATCTGCCGGCGCGTCTCCGTGGCAACGCCCCAACCCACGGCACCTGCAGGGTCTGTCACGTGACCTCAAGCACTAGCCTGGCACAGCGATCAAGCCGTGGCACCTGCAGGGTCTGTCACGTGATCTCCTGCACCTAGCCTGGCACAGCGATCAACCCGTGGCACCTGCAGGGTCTGTCACGTGACCTCAAGCACCTAGCCTGGCACAGCAGTCAACCCATGGCACCTGCAGGGTCCTGTCACGTGACCTCCTTCTCCTGCACCTAGCCTGGCACAGCGATCAAGCCGTGGCACCTGCTGGGTCTGTCCCGTGACCTCATGCACCTAGCCTGGCACAGCGATCAACCCATGGCACCTGCAGGGTCTGTCACGTGACCTCCTTCTCCTGCACCTAGCCTGGCACAGCGATCAAGCCGTGGCACCTGCTGGGTCTGTCACGTGACCTCCTTCTCCTGCACCTAGCCTGGCACAGTGATCAACCCGTGGCACCTGCAGGGTCTGTCACGTGACCTCCTTCTCCTGCACCTAGCCTGGCACAGCGATCAAGCCGTGGCACCTGCTGGGTCTGTCACGTGACCTCATGCACCTAACCTGGCACAGCAGTCAACCCATGGCACCTGCTGGGTCTGTCACGTGACCTCATGCACCTAGCCTGCCACAGCGATCAAGCCGTGGCACCTGCTGGGTCTGTCACGTGACCTCATACACCTAGCCTGGCACAGTGATCAACCCGTGGCACCTGCAGGGTCTGTTACGTGACCTCATGCACCTAGCCTGGCACAGCAATCAACCCGTGGCACCTTCTGCCAGCAACGTGCACCTAGCCTGGCACAAGCGCCGCGGTGACGTCACCGAATGGCGGTTGTTGTTGGTGTGGGGAGCGGTGGCGCAGTGGTTAGCGCTGCGCTACACCCCCAAACTGTTGTTATGGATGGGGGGCCTCGCCTGACACGAAGGAATGTGGACGGCGATGACGTCATCAACTCAGGCCCAGCGGGTTCAGAGACTCAACACTGCCCATAGACTCAGCACTGCCCCATAGACTCAGCACTGCCCCATAGACTCAACCACTGCCCCATAGACTCAGCACTGCCCCATAGACTCAGCACTGCCCCATAGACTCAGCACTGCCCCATAGACTCAGCACTGCCCCATAGACTCAGCACTGCCCCATAGACTCAACACTGCCCCATAGACTCAGCACTGCCCATAGACTCAGCACTGCCCCATAGACTCAGCACTGGCCCCATAGACTCAGCACTGCCCCATAGACTCAACACTGCCCCATAGACTCAACACTGCCCCATAGACTCAACACTGCCCATAGACTCAGCACTGCCCCATAGACTCAGCACTGCCCATAGACTCAGCACTGCCCCATAGACTCAGCACTGCCCCATAACCAACTGCCCCATAGACTCAACACTGCCCCATAGACTCAGCACTGCCCCATAGACTCACACTGCCCCATAGACTCAACACTGCCCCATAGACTCACACTGCCCCATAGACTCAGCACTGCCCCATAGACTCAGCACTGCCCCATAGACTCAGCACTGCCCCATAGACTCAGCACTGCCCCATAGACTCAGCACTGCCCATAGACTCGCACTGCCCCATAGACTCAGCACTGCCCATAGACCCAGCACTGCCCCATAGACTCAGCACTGCCCCATAGACTCAGCACTGCCCCATAGACTCAGCACTGCCCATAGACTCAACACTGCCCATAGACTCAGCACTGCCCCATAGACTCAGCACTGCCCCATAGACTCAACACTGCCCCATAGACTCAACACTGCCCCATAGACTCAGCACTGCACAATAGACTCAGCACTGCCCAAGACTCAGCACTGCCCATAGACTCAGCACTGCACAATAGACTCAACACTGCCCATAGACTCAACACTGCCCCATAGACTCAGCACTGCACCATAGACTCAGCACTGCCCCATAGACTCAACACTGCTCCATAGACTCAACACTGCCCCATAGACTCAACACTGCACCATAGACTCAGCACTGCCCCATAGACTCAACACTGCACCATAGACTCAGCACTGCACCATAGACTCAACACTGCACCATAGACTCAGCACTGCCCCATAGACTCAACACTGCACCATAGTCTCAACACTGCCACCCATAGACTCAGCACTGCCCCATAGACTCAGCACTGCCCCATAGACTCAACACTGCCCATAGACTCAACACTGCACCATAGACTCAACACTGCCCCATAGTCTCAACACTGCCCCATAGACTAGCACTGCACCATAGACTCAGCACTGCCCATAGACTCAACACTGCACCATAGTCTCAACACTGCCCCATAGTCTCAACACTGCCCCATAGACTCAACACTGCCCATAGACTCAACACTGCCCATAGACTCAGCACTGCACCATAGAATCAACACTGCCCCATAGACTCAGCACTGCCCATAGACTCAACACTGCACCATAGACTCAACACTGCACCATAGACTCAACACTGCACCATAGACTCAACACTGCACCATAGACTCAACACTGCACCATAGACTCAACACTGCACCATAGACTCAACACTGCCCCATAGACTCAACACTGCACCATAGACTCAGCACTGGCACCATAGACTCATCACCTTCAAGACAAAGATCCCCGTGTAGCCTCAACAGACTTTTGGGACAAGTGCTGTTAGCGAGCACCTATTAAGGCTGGCACGGATACGCGAGGGGGTGGGTGGCCAACACCACGCGCGGCCGCCTTTGTCTCCCCAGTGACGATGTTTTCACACACCACAATCCTTTGAGGCTGAGTCGACCTAGGGGGGTGTTTAGATCACCGCTGACCAGCTCGTCACCACCAGCATCAGCAACACAGCCCAGGGCACCATTGCCCCTCTCTCTCTCTCTCTGTGGCCAGGTCATATCATTGTCGTCATTTCCCTTCACTGACAGCGAGGCTGACGAGACATTCATCATCGCCTTGACGAGTCGGCACATTCCTGAGCTGCTGATGCTGCTGCTGCTTACAGCTGCAGGAGATGTGGAGACGTCTTCTTCGTCGTTGTCAGCAGCTACTCCACCACCACCACCGCCCAATCCCCCGTGCCTCGCCCTGATGCTGATGCTTCTTCATCGTCAGCAGCATCATCATCATCACAGTGGTCGCGATGGTGACTCACCAACTCTCTCGCTCGAAGCAAATTTTTTGTTTTTAACTTTTTTTTCGTTGCAAGTTTTTTTCCTTTTTTCGTACGGCAGAGCAACGAAGGCAAGCGTGCACACCGACAACAATAACAATAACACCGGGCAACACACTTTTCTGGCATAAGGGAAGAAGAACACAGTATTTGTAGGGTTAGGATATATATACAGTATTTGTATATATATACAAATAATGTGTTCTTGGAATTTCTCTCACTTGATGCAGCTATCGTGCTGTGACGGTTCCACCTGAAGACGGAAGCTTGTGTTGCCTCCGAAACGTCGTGATTTTTATTTTATTTTACTTTTATTAATTTAGATTTTTTTTACCTACCTGGTGACTTTACCGAAAAAACCTAAGAAATAAGAAGCAGCTGGTCAATGCGCTCGTCGGCTACGCCAAGCTCGCCATGCACAGGGCCAGGAAGATGGCCCTGGAGGGGAAACGTCCGGCCAGCAGCCTGGGGGCATCCTCCGCGCTCTGGTCGGAGCCCCAGGCCGTGTGGGCCCGAGTTCCGCCATGTTGCGCGGCTGGTGACCCACGCCGTGCCGGCCTTCAAGGAGCAGTGGGCGATGGTGGAGGCCGTGTGCTCGGTGCAGAGCTCGCAAACGGGTTTTGATTCCTTACCCGTACCCGGCCGCACCAGGGTCGCAAACGGGTACCCGATACCCGTACCCTACCCGATACCCGGCTACCCGTACCCGGCCGGGTATCGGGTAGGGTACGGGTACCCGATTGCGACCTCTGGGATGAAGCCATGTTGCAGGCGCGGGTGGGTTGATTCTAGGAACTTGAATTGTGAGAAGAGACGAGACGTTGGGAAATGAGTGACACACAGTTACTCACCAGTGACTCACGGTCTACCCGTACCCGGCCGGGTACGGGTAGCCGGGTATCGGGTAGGGTATGGGTATCGGGTACTCGGTTGCGACCTCTGGCTCGGTGGCAGATGACAGGGAGCTCTGCATGCAGTTGTGAGCTCTCCGTCGGAGGCCGTCGGACTGCGAGAAGGGCTGCGTGCAGAGAGAGAGTGAGCGAGAGAGAGTGAGCGAGAGAGTGAGCGAGAGAGAGTGAGCGAGAGAGAGTGAGCGAGAGAAAGTGAGCGAGAGAAAGTGAGCGAGAGAGTGGGCGAGAGAGAGTGAGCGAGAGTGAGCGAGAGAGTGAGCGAGAGAGAGAGAGAGGACGAGAGAGTGAGCGAGAGAGTGAGCGAGAGAGTGAGCGAGAGAGTGAGCGAGAGAGAGTGAGCGAGAGAGAGTGAGCGAGAGAGTGAGCGAGAGGGTGAGTGAGAGAGGGTGAGCGAGAGAGAGCGAGAGAGAGTGAGCGAGAGAGAGTGAGCGAGAGAGTGAGCGAGAGAGAGTGAGCGAGAGGGTGAGCGAGAGGATGAGCGAGAGGGTGAGCGAGAGGGTGAGCGAGAGGGTGAGCGAGAGGGGGTACATAAAGCAAAGTTCTAAAACAAAATTACGAAATGATGAACGAAGCAAAGTGCCGACTACACCGAGCATCTTCTTGTTTCCACTGATCGTAATGAAGAGAGAGAGAAAGAGAAGTGAGGCGTTCTGTAGTGTAGTGAGTGGGTGAGTGGGTGGGTGAGTGGGTGAGTGAGTGGGTGAGTGGGTGAGTGGGTGGGTGAGTGGGTGAGTGAGTGGGTGAGTGGGTGAGTGAGTGGGTGGGTGAGTGGGTGGGTGAGTGGGTGGGTGGGTGGGTGGGTGAGTGGGTGGGTGAGTGGGTGGGTGAGTGTGGTGAGTGGTGGGTGAGTGGCTGGGTGAGTGGGTGAGTGAGTGGGTGGGTGAGTGGGTGGGTGAGTGGGTGAGTGGGTGGGTGGGTGGGTGAGTGGGCGGGTGAGTGGGTGGGTGAGTGGGTGAGTGGGTGGGTGGTGGGTGAGTGGGCGGGTGACTGGGTGGGTGAGTGAGTGGGTGGGTGAGTGAGTGGGTGGGTGAGTGGCTGGGTGAGTGGGAAAAAATCCATGTGACCACGGGGAGAGAGGCACTGCAAACTCTAAATATACAGGCATCAGGATTGGGACCAAACCCTGTAGACCAGGAGAGGTAGTTAACATCTCACTGTAGTGATGCCCCTCACTCGCTCACTATCTCAGTCACTAACTCACTAACTCACGCACTAACTCAATCACCCACTCACCAACCCAATCACCCACTCACCAACCCAATCACCCACTCACCAACCCAATCACCCACTCATCAACTCAATCAGGCACCTACCTCCGACACTGCACATGAGGCCATGTGAAGTGTCGAAGGTTTGCGGGAAGGTCACGAACTTCCCCCATAGAGGGCGATCTTGACACAGCTGGTACCAGTTATCGGCAAGTCCACTCAGTATGGGAACCTCATTGGCCAGTAAAAATATGATAATTGGTTGCTTACCCTATCTGGCAACAGTAAAAAGGTGTCAGTTTTGTTGCCAGATAGAAGGGTAAACAACCAATTATCAAGTCCACTCAGCTCCAGGTCCTCCTGTACCACATCACTCCATCTCTTCTCTAGCCCGTGCCGCGCCCGTTTAGCCCCCTCGATCCGGCCGAACAGAAGCTGTTTAGGCATGCGGTGGCTGGGCATGCGGGCTACATGACCCAGCCAACGCAGCCTTGCCTGCCGGAGGAGCTCACCGATGCGACTTTGCCCAGATCTTTCAAGGATTTGTGAGCACAATTCGGCCTGGTTAAACCCAGGATGGATCTTAGGCATGCCAGACTGTTTCCAACTGGTGCAGACGTTCCATTAGAGGGGTCCACGTTTCACAAGCATAGAGAAGGGAGGGCATGACTGTGACCTAAAGCTTCTTGCAGAGCGACAGACCAGGTAGCTTCCACACAGCGTTACGCAACCGATGAAAAGATATTGCCGCCCGACTGATTTGTAGTGAGACCTCTGCTGTCAAACCAGAGCTGGTCATGAGCACACTGCCCAGGTATGGGAAACTCTCCACTCGCTCCACAACTGCCCCATCGCCAATGGGGAGCTGAGAGGGTGGAGTGTTTGGTGGCACAAAATACCCAGGCAGGTATTTTCACACAATCACACACTCACTCAGTCACTCACCCACCCACTCAGTCACTCACCCACTCAGTCACTCACCCACCCACTCACCAACCCACTCACGCACACATCCACTCACCCACTCAGGGGCCGTCCATAAATGACGTCACGCATCTGGGGGGGGGGGGTCAGACATTTGTGACGATGTGTGACGGGGGGGGGGGATAAATGTGACGTCACATGAAAATGCGCAACTTTAAATAAATATAGAATTGTTATAATACTAATTTTTAATTTTGGTTTTTTCGGTAAAGTCACGTAGAAGGGAAACAATAAAATAATAAAAATATAAAACAATACAATTCTCACGACGTTTAGACTGCAACACAAGCAATCATCATCAGGTGTGAAATACACAGCAAGAAAATTTGAAAAAACTGGCGGTTTTTTCTAAGAAAATTTGAAAAAAGTGGCGTTTTAAAAAAAAACGCCACTTTTTTCAAATTTGTGACGTCATTTCCGTTCCCCACTTTATAAATACTATTTTTTTTAGCCATCCGCTCTGAATAAGCTCCCTTCCCCCAAACGTCTTCTATCCAGTTTTATTTTCGAGTCTCCACGCGGCCTTCAAATGTGTCCTGCCACTCATTTAACATCGCCATTTTTGTGGCCGGATCTCAGATGTCGTCACCGGAAGCCAGCGTCACGTGACCGGCGCGCGCGCGCGCGGGGGGGGGGCGGGTGAGACGACGTTGCTATGGCGACTCCGGCGCGTGAGTGGGGGGGGGCCGCGCGGTTTCCATGACAACGCGGGGGTGTTGTGGTGGTGCCGCCATCGCCGTTGCCGTGGAGACGGCAGCAATGGCGCAGGTGAAGATGGTGGAGATGGTGGAGATGGTGAAGGTGGTGAAGAAGGTGGAGGAGAAGGTGGAGGAGGTGGTGGACAAGGTGGTGGAGGAGGTGGAGGAGGAGGTGGAGGCTATGGCCGCCCGCGAGTACCTGGAGCGTCACCGCCTGGCCGAGCTCATGGAATTGATGGTGGCGCGCGTCATGGCGGAACGGCCAGGTAGCCACAGGCGGTTGTTGTTGTTGTTGTTACCATGGTGATGGTGTGTGGGTGAGTGTGTGGGTGAGTGTGTGAGTGAGTGAGTGGGTGAGTGTGTGGGTGAGTGTGTGGGTGAGTGTGTGGGTGAGTGTGAGGGTGTGTGGGTGAGTGTGTGGGTGAGTGTGTGGGTGAGTGTGTGGGAGTGTGTGGTGAGTGTGTGGGTGAGTGTGTGGGTGAGTGTGTGGGTGAGTGTGTGGGTGTGTGGGTGAGTGTGTGGGTGAGTGTGTGAGTGTGTGGGTGAGTGTGTGGGTGAGTGTGTGGGTGAGTGTGAGGGTGGTGTGGGTGAGTGTGTGGGTGAGTGTGTGGGTGAGTGTGTGGGTGAGTGTGTGAGTGTGTGGGTGAGTGTGTGGGTGAGTGTGTGGGTGAGTGTGTGGGTGTGTGGGTGAGTGTGTGGGTGAGTGTCTGGGGTGTGTGGGTGAGTGTGTGGGTGAGTGTGTTGGTGAGTGTGTGGGTGAGTGTGTGGGTGAGTGTGTGGGTGTGTGTGTGGGTGGGTGCGTGTGTGGGTGAGTGTGTGGGTGAGTGTGTGGGTGAGTGTGTGGGTGGGTGCGTGTGTGGGTGAGTGTGTGGGTGAGTGTCTGGGTGTGTGGGTGAGTGTGTGGGTGAGTGTGTGGGTGAGTGTGTGGGTGAGTGTGTGGTGAGTGTGTGGGTGAGTGAGTGTGTGGTGAGTGTGTGGGTGAGTGTCTGGGTGTGTGGGTGAGTGTGTGGGTGAGTGTGTTGGTGAGTGTGTGGGTGAGTGTGTGGGTGAGTGTGTGGGTGAGTGTGTGGGTGAGTGTGTGGGTGAGCGTGTGGGTGAGTGTCTGGGTGTGTGGGTGAGTGTGTGGGTGAGTGTGTTGGTGAGTGTGTGGTGAGTGTGTGGGTGAGTGTGTGGGTGAGTGTGTGGGTGAGTGTGTGGGTGAGTGAGTGTGTGGGTGAGTGTGTGGGTGAGTGTCTGGGTGTGTGGGTGAGTGTGTGGGTGAGTGTGTTGGTGAGTGTGTGGGTGAGTGTGTGGGTGAGTGTGTGGGTGAGTGTGTGGGTGAGCGTGTGGGTGAGTGTGTGGGTGGGTGCGTGTGTGGGTGAGCGTGTGGGTGAGTGTGTGGGTGGGTGCGTGTGTGGGTGAGTGTGTGGGTGAGTGTGTGGGTGAGTGTCTGGGTGAGTGAGTGTGTGGTGAGTGAGTGAGTGTGTGGGTGAGTGTGTGGGTGAGTGAGTGTGTGGGTGAGTGAGTGGGTGAGTGTGTAGGTGAGTGTGTGGGTGAGTGTGTGGGTGAGTGAGTGTGTGGGTGCGTGTGTGGGTGAGTGTGTGGGTGTGTGGGTGAGTGTGTGGGTGAGTGTGTGGGTGGGTGTGTGGTGGGTGCGTGTGTGGGTGAGTGTGTGGGTGAGTGGGCTAGGTGAGTGAGTTTGTGAGTGTGTGGGTGAGTGTGTGGGTGAGTGTGTGTGGTGAGTGTGTGTGGTGAGTGTGTGTGGTGAGTGTGTGTGGGTGGGTGTGTTGGTGAGTGTGTGGGTGAGTGTGTGGGTGAGTGTGTGGGTGAGTGTGTGGGTGAGTGTGTGGGTGGGTGCGTGTGTGGGTGAGTGTGTGGGTGAGTGTGTGGGTGGGTGCGTGTGTGGGTGAGTGTGTGGGTGAGTGTGTGGGTGGGTGCGTGTGTGGGTGAGTGTGTGGGTGAGTGTGTGGGTGTGTGTGTGGGTGAGTGAGTGTGTGAGTGTGTGGGTGAGTGTGTGGGTGAGTGTGTGGGTGAGTGTGTGGGTGGGTGAGTGTGTGGATGGGTGTGTGGGTGAGTGTGTGGGTGGGTGCGTGTGTGGGTGAGTGTGTGGGTGAGTGTGTGGGTGAGTGTGTGGGTGAGTGTGTGGGTGGGTGAGTGTGTGGGTGAGTGTGTGGGTGTGTAGGTGAGTGTGTGGGTGAGTGTGTGGGTGGGTGTGTGGGTGGGTGCGTGTGTGGGTGAGTGTGTGGGTGAGTGGGCTAGGTGAGTGAGTTTGTGAGTGTGTGGGTGGGTGTGTGGGTGAGTGTGTGTGGTGAGTGTGTGTGTGGTGAGTGTGTGTGGTGAGTGTGTGTGGTGAGTGTGTGTGGGTGGGTGTGTTGGTGAGTGTGTGGGTGAGTGTGTGGGTGAGTGTGTGGGTGAGTGTGTGGGTGAGTGTGTGGGTGGGTGCGTGTGTGGGTGAGTGTGTGGGTGAGTGTGTGGGTGGGTGCGTGTGTGGGTGAGTGTGTGGGTGAGTGTGTGGGTGGGTGCGTGTGTGGGTGAGTGTGTGGGTGAGTGTGTGGGTGTGTGTGTGGGTGAGTGTGTGGGTGAGTGTGTGGGTGGGTGCGTGTGTGGGTGAGTGTGTGGGTGAGTGTGTGGGTGTGTGTGTGGGTGAGTGTGTGGGTGAGTGTGTGGGTGGGTGCGTGTGTGGGTGAGTGAGTGGGTGAGTGTCTGGGTGAGTGTGTGGGTGAGTGTGTGGGTGAGTGTGTGGGTGGGTGCGTGTGTGGGTGAGTGTGTGGGTGTGTGTGTGGGTGAGTGTGTGGGTGTGTGTGTGGGTGAGTGTGTGGGTGAGTGTCTGAGTGAGTGTGTGGGTGGGTGTGTGGGTGAGTGTCTGAGTGAGTGTGTGGGTGTGTGTGTGGGTGAGTGTGTGGGTGAGTGTCTGAGTGAGTGTGTGGGTGGGTGTGTGGGTGAGTGTCTGAGTGAGTGTGTGGGTGTGTGTTTGGGTGAGTGTGTGGGTGAGTGTCTGAGTGAGTGTGTGTGTGGGTGTGTGGGTGAGTGTGTGGGTGAGTGTCTGGGTGAGTGTGTGGGTGAGTGTGGGTGTGTGGGTGAGTGTGTTGGTGAGTGTCTGGGTGAGTGTGTGAGTGAGTGTGTGGGTGAGGGTGTGGGTGAGTGTGTGGGTGAGTGTCTGGGTGAGTGAGGGTGAGTGAAGGTGTGTGTGTGGGTGAGTGTGTGAGGGTGAGTGTGTGGGTGAGTGTGTGAGTGAGTGTACAGGTGAGTGTGTGGGTGAGTGTGTGGGTGAGTGAGTGTGTGGGTGAGTGTGATGGTGAGTGATTGGGTGTGTGGGTGGGTGAGTGTGTGGGTGAGTGTGTGGGTGAGTGTGTGGGTGAGTGTGTGGGTGAGTGTGTGGGTGTGTGTGTGGGTGAGTGTGTGGGTGAGTGTGTAGGTGAGTGTATGGGTGGGTGGGTGTGTGGGTGAGTGTGTGGGTGAGTGTGTGAGTGAGTGTGTGGGTGAGTGTGTAGGTGAGTGTGTGAGTGAGTGTGTGGGTGAGGGTTTGGGTGAGTGTGTGGGTGAGTGTGTTGGTGAGTGTGTGGGTGAGTGTGTGGGTGATGGTGTGGGTGGGTGTGTGGGTGAGTGTGTGGGTGGGTGTGTGGGTGAGTGTGTGGGTTGGTGTGTGGGTGAGTGTGTGGGTGAGTGTGTGGGTGGGTGTGTGGGTGAGTGTGTGGGTGGGTGTGTGGGTGTGTGGGTGTGTGGGTGAGTGAGGGGTGTGTGTGGGTGAGTGAGTTTGTGAGTGTGTGGGTGAGTGTGTGGGTGAGTGTGTTGGTGAGTGGGTGAGTGTGGGTGGGTGTGTGGGTGAGTGTGTGGGTGAGGGTGTTGGTGAGTGTGTGAGTGTGTGGGTGAGTGTGTGGGTGAGTGTGTGGGTGAGTGTGTGGGTGAGTGTGGGTGAGTGTGTTGGTGAGTGTGTGGGTGAGTGTGTGGGTGAGTGTGTGGGTGAGTGTGGGTGAGTGTGTTGGTGAGTGTGTGGGTGAGTGTGTAAGTGACTGTGTGGGTGAGTGTGTGGGTGAGTGTGTGGGTGAGTGTGTGGGTGAGTGTGGGTGAGTGTGTGGGTGAGTGTGTAAGTGACTGTGTGGGTGAGTGTGTGGATGAGTGTGTGGGTGTGTAGGTGAGTGTGTGGGTGAGTGTGTGGGTGAGTGTGTTGGTGAGTGGGTGAGTGTGGGTGGGTGTGTGTGTGGGTGTGTGTGTGGGTGAGTGTGTGGGTTGGTGAGTGGGTGAGTGTGTGGGTGAGTGTGTGGGTGAGTGTGTGGGTGAGTGTGTGGGTGTGTGTGTGGGTGAGTGTGTGGGTGAGTGAGGGTGTGTGGGTGAGTGAGGGGTGTGTGTGGGTGAGTGTGTTGGTGAGTGTGTGGGTGAGTGAGTTTGTGAGTGTGTGGGTGAGTGTGTGGGTGAGTGTGTTGGTGAGTGGGTGAGTGTGGGTGGGTGTGTGGGTGAGTGTGTGGGTGAGGGTGTTGGTGAGTGTGTGAGTGTGTGGGTGAGTGTGTGGGTGAGTGTGTGGGTGAGTGTGTGGGTGAGTGTGTGGGTGAGTGTGGGTGAGTGTGTTGGTGAGTGTGTGGGTGAGTGTGTGGGTGAGTGTGTGGGTGAGTGTGGGTGAGTGTGTTGGTGAGTGTCTGGGTGAGTGTGTAAGTGACTGTGTGGGTGAGTGTGTGGATGAGTGTGTGGGTGAGTGTGTGGATGAGTGTGTGGGTGTGTGGGTGTGTGGGTGAGTGTGTGGGTGAGTGTGTGGGTGGGTGCGTGGGTGGGTGCGTGTGTGGGTGAGTGTGTGGGTGAGTGTGTGGGTGAGTGTGTGGGTGGGTGCGTGTGTGGGTGAGTGTGTGGGTGAGTGTGTGGGTGTGTGGGTGAGTGTGTGGGTGAGTGTGTGGGTGGGTGTGTGGGTGGGTGCGTGTGTGGGTGAGTGTGTGGGTGAGTGGGCTAGGTGAGTGAGCTTGTGAGTGTGTGGGTGGGTGTGTGGGTGAGTGTGTGTGGTGAGTGTGTGTGTGGTGAGTGTGTGTGGTGAGTGTGTGTGGTGAGTGTGTGTGGGTGGGTGTGTTGGTGAGTGTGTGGGTGAGTGTGTGGGTGAGTGTGTGGGTGAGTGTGTGGGTGAGTGTGTGGGTGGGTGCGTGTGTGGGTGAGTGTGTGGGTGAGTGTGTGGGTGGGTGCGTGTGTGGGTGAGTGTGTGGGTGAGTGTGTGGGTGGGTGCGTGTGTGGGTGAGTGTGTGGGTGAGGTGTGGGTGTGTGTGTGGGTGAGTGTGTGGGTGAGTGTGTGGGTGGGTGCGTGTGTGGGTGAGTGTGTGGGTGAGTGTGTGGGTGTGTGTGTGGGTGAGTGTGTGGGTGAGTGTGTGGGTGGGTGCGTGTGTGGGTGAGTGAGTGGGTGAGTGTCTGGGTGAGTGTGTGGGTGAGTGTGTGGGTGAGTGTGTGGGTGGGTGCGTGTGTGGGTGAGTGTGTGGGTGTGTGTGTGGGTGAGTGTGTGGGTGTGTGTGTGGGTGAGTGTGTGGGTGAGTGTCTGAGTGAGTTGTGGGGTGGGTGTGTGGGTGAGTGTCTGAGTGAGTGTGTGGGTGTGTGTGTGGGTGAGTGTGTGGGTGAGTGTCTGAGTGAGTGTGTGGGTGGGTGTGTGGGTGAGTGTCTGAGTGAGTGTGTGGGTGTGTGTTTGGGTGAGTGTGTGGGTGAGTGTCTGAGTGAGTGTGTGTGTGGGTGTGTGGGTGAGTGTGTGGGTGAGTGTCTGGGTGAGTGTGTGGGTGAATGTGGGTGTGTGGGTGAGTGTGGGTGTGTGGGTGAGTGTGTTGGTGAGTGTCTGGGTGAGTGTGTGAGTGAGTGTGTGGGTGAGGGTGTGGGTGAGTGT
The DNA here is from genome assembly GCA_018977245.1 of Lethenteron camtschaticum. NCBI lineage: Eukaryota > Metazoa > Chordata > Hyperoartia > Petromyzontiformes > Petromyzontidae > Lethenteron > Lethenteron camtschaticum. Next base: position 13,931 of record WFAB01003475.1, read on the forward strand.
GTGGGTGAGTGTCTGGGTGAGTGAGGGTGAGTGAAGGTGTGTGTGTGGGTGAGTGTGTGAGGGTGAGTGTGTGGGTGAGTGTGTGAGTGAGTGTACAGGTGAGTGTGTGGGTGAGTGTGTGGGTGAGTGAGTGTGTGGGTGAGTGTGATGGTGAGTGATTGGGTGTGTGGTGGGTGAGTGTGTGGGTGAGTGTGTGGGTGAGTGTGTGGGTGAGTGTGGGTGAGTGTGTGGGTGAGTGTGTGGGTGTGTGTGTGGGGTGAGTGTGTGGGTGAGTGTGTGGGTGAGTGTGTAGGTGAGTGTGTGAGTGAGTGTGTGGGGTGAGGGTTTGGGTGAGTGTGTGGGTGAGTGTGTTGGTGAGTGTGTGGGTGAGTGTGTGGGTGATGGTGTGGGGTGGGGTGTGTGGGTGAGTGTGTGGGTGAGTGTGTGGGTGGGTGTGTGGGTGAGTGTGTGGGTGGGTGTGTGGGTGTGTGGGTGTGTGGGTGAGTGAGGGGTGTTGTGTGGGTGAGTGAGTTTGTGAGTGTGTGGGTGAGTGTGTGGGGTGAGTGTGTTGGTGAGTGGGTGAGTGTGGGTGGGTGTGTGGGTGAGTGTGTGGGTGAGGGTGTTGGTGAGTGGTGTGAGTGTGTGGGTGAGTGTGTGGGTGAGTGTGTGGGTGAGTGTGTGGGTGAGTGTGTGGGTGAGTGTGGGTGAGTGTGTTGGTGAGTGTGTGGGTGAGTGGTGGTGGGTGAGTGTGTGGGTGAGTGTGGGTGAGTGTGTTGGTGAGTGTGTGGGTGAGTGTGTAAGTGACTGTGTGGGTGAGTGTGTGGGTGAGTGTGTGGGTGAGTGTGTGGGTGAGTGTGGGTGAGTGTGTGGGTGAGTGTGTAAGTGACGTGTGTGGGGTGAGTGTGTGGGATGAGTGTGGGGTGGGTGTGTAGGTGAGTGTGTGGGTGAGTGTGTGGGTGAGTGTGTTGGTGAGTGGGTGAGTGTGGGTGGGGTGTGTTGTGTGGGGTGTGTGTGTGGGTGAGTGTGTGGGTTGGTGAGTGGGGTGAGTGTGTGGGTGAGTGTGTGGGTGAGTGTGTGGGTGAGTGTGTGGGTGTGTGTGTGGGTGAGTGTGTGGGTGAGTGTGTGGGGTGAGTGTGTGGGTGAGTGAGGGGTGTGGTGGGTGAGGTGAGGGGTGTGTGTGGGTGAGTGTGTTGGTGAGTGTGTGGGTGAGTGGTGTGTGGTGAGTGTGTGTGGGTGAGTGTGTGGGTGAGTGTGTTGGTGAGTGGGTGAGTGTGGGTGGGTGTGTGGGTGAGTGTGTGGGTGAGGGTGTTGGTGAGAGTGTGAGTGTGTGGGTGAGTGGTGGGTGAGTGTGTGGGTGAGTGTGTGGGTGGAGTGTGTGGGTGAGTGTGGGTGAGTGTGTTGGTGAGTGTGTGGGTGAGTGTGTGGGTGAGTGTGTGGGTGAGTGTGGGTGAGTGTGTTGGTGAGTGTCTGGGTGAGTGTGTAAGTGATGGTGTGGGTGAGTGTGTGGATGAGTGTGTGGGTGAGTGTGTGGTGAGTGGTGTGGGTGTGTGGGTGTGGTGGGTGAGTGTGTGGGTGAGTGTGTGGTGGTGGTGGTGGGTGGGTGTGTGGGTGAGTGTGTGGGTGGGTGTGTGGTGAGTGTGTGGGTGGGTGGTGTGGGGTGAGTGTGTGGGTGAGTGTGTGGGTGTGTGGTGGTGTTGTGGGTGAGTGTGTGGGGGTGTGGGGTGGGTGGTGGTGTTGTGGGTGAGTGTGTGGGTGAGTGGGTGGTGGGGGTGAGTGGGGGGTGGTGTGTGGTGGGTGGTGAGTGTGTGGTGAGTGGTGTGTGGGTGAGTGTGTGTGGGTGGTGTGTGTGGTGAGTGGTGTGTGGGGGGGTGTGGGTGAGTGTGTGGGTGAGGGTGGTTGGTGTGGGTGAGTGTGTGGGTGAGTGTGTG
>WFAB01003476.1:0-15831 GCA_018977245.1 Lethenteron camtschaticum
AGTCTGGCTCTGTGAGCCTCAGTGATTAACACTGAACCCTGTGGGAGCCTCAGTCTGGGCCTCTGTGAGTCCTCAGAGATTAACACTGAACCCTGTGGGAGCCTTAGTCTGGCTCTGTGAGTCTCAGTGATTAACACTGAACCCTGTGGGAGCCTCAGTCGGCTCTGTAGCCTCAGAGAAAACCTCTGTGGAGCCTCAGTGGCTCGTGACTCAGTGAACACTGAACCCTGTGGGAGCCTCAGTCTGGCTCAGTGAGCCTCAGTGATTAACACTGAACCCTGTGGGAGCCTCAGTCTGGCTCTGTGAGTCTCAGTGATTAACACTGAACCCTGTGGGAGCCTTAGTCTGGCTCTGTGAGTCTCAGTGATTAACACTGAACCCTGTGGGAGCCTCAGTCTGGCTCTGTGAGTCTCAGTGATTAACACTGAACCCTGTGGGAGCCTCAGTCTGGCTCTGTGAGCTCAGTGATTAACACTGAACCCTGTGGGAGCCTCAGTCTGGCTCTGTGAGTCTCAGTGATTAACACTGAACCCTGTGGGAGCCTCAGTCTGGCTCAGTGAGCCTCAGTGATTAACACTGAACCTGTGGGAGCCTCAGTCTGGCACTGTGAGTCTCAGTGATCAACACTGAACCCTGTGGGAGCCTCAGTCTGGCTCTGTGAGTCTCAGTGATTAACACTGAACCCTGTGGGAGCCTCAGTCTGGCTCAGTGAGTCTCAGTGATTGACACTGAACCCTGTGGGAGCCTCAGTCTAGCTCTGTGAGTCTCAGTGATCAACACTGAACCCTGTGGGAGCCTCAGTCTGGCTCTGTGAGTCTCAGTGATTAACACTGAACCCTGTGGGAGCCTCAGTCTGGCTCAGTGAGTCTCAGTGATTGACACTGAACCCTGTGGGAGCCTTAGTCTGGCTCTGTGAGTCTCAGTGATTGACACTGAACCCTGTGGGAGCCTCAGTCTGACTCAGTGAGTCTCAGTGATTGACACAGAACCTGTGGGAGCCTCAGTTGGCTCAGTGATTAACACTGAACCTGTGGGAGCCTCAGTCTGGCTCAGTTAGTCTCAGTGATTAACACTGAACCCTGTGGGAGCCTCAGTCTGGCTCTGTGATTAACACTGAACCCTGTGGGAGCCTCAGTCTGGCTCAGTGAGTCTCAGTGATTAACACTGAACCCTGTGGGAGCCTCAGTCTGGCTCTGTGATTAACACTGTACCCTGTGGGAGCCTCAGTCTGGCTCTGTGATTAACACTGAACCCTGTGGGAGCCTCAGTCTGGCTCTGTGAGTCTCAGTGATTGACACTGAACCCTGTGGGAGCCTCAGTCTGGCTCTGTGATTAACACTGAACCCTGTGGGAGCCTCAGTCTGGCTCAGTGAGTCTCAGTGATTAACACTGAACCCTGTGGGAGCCTCAGTCTGGCTCTGTGATTAACACTGTACCCTGTGGGAGCCTCAGTCTGGCTCTGTGATTAACACTGAACCCTGTGGGAGCCTCAGTCTGGCTCTGTGAGTCTCAGTGATCAACACTGAACCCTGTGGGAGCCTCAGTCTGGCTCTGTGATTAACACTGAACCCTGTGGGAGCCTCAGTCTGGCTCAGTGAGTCTCAGTGATTAACACTGAACCCTGTGGGAGCCTCAGTCTGGCTCTGTGATTAACACTGAACCCTGTGGGAGCCTCAGTCTGGCTCTGTGAGTCTCAGTGATCAACACTGAACCCTGTGGGAGCCTCAGTCTGGCTCAGTGATTAACACTGAACCCTGTGGGAGCCTCAGTCTGGCTCTGTGATGAGCACTGAACCCTATGGGAGTCTCAGTCTGGCTCAGTGATGAACACTGAGCCCTGTGGGAGCCTCAGTCTGGCTCAGTGATTAACACTGAACCCTGAGGGAGCCTCAGTCTGGCTCTGTGAGTCTCAGTGATTAACACTGAACCCTGTGGGAGCCTCAGTCTGGCTCTGTGAGTCTCAGTGATTAACACTGAACCCTGTGGGAGCCTTAGTCTGGCTCTGTGAGTCTCAGTGATTAACACTGAACCCTGTGGGAGCCTCAGTCTGGCTCTGTGAGTCTCAGTGATTAACACTGAACCTGTGGGAGCCTCAGTCTGGCTCTGTGAGTCTCAGTGATTAACACTGAACTCTGTGGGAGCCTCAGTCTGGCTCTGTGAGCCTCAGTGATTAACGCTGTGGGAGCCTCAGTCTGGCTCAGTGATTAACACTGAACCCTGTGGGAGCCTTAGTCTGGCTCTGTGAGTCTCAGTGATTAACACTGAACCCTGTGGGAGCCTTAGTCTGGCTCTGTGAGTCTCAGTGATTAACACTGAACCCTGTGGGAGCGTCAGTCTGGCTCTGTGAGTCTCAGTGATTGACACTGAACGCTGTGGGAGCCTCAGTCTGGCTCAGTGAGTCTCAGTGATTAACACTGAACCCTGTGGGAGTCTTAGTCTGGCTCAGTGAGCCTCAGTGATCAACACTGAACCCTGTGGGAGCCTCAGTCTGGCTCTGTGAGTCTCACAGCGATAAACACTGAACCCTGTGGGAGCCTCAGTCTGGCTCTGTGAGTCTCAGTGATTAACACTGAACCCTGTGGGAGCCTCAGTCTGGCTGAGTGAGTCTCAGTGATTAACACTGAACCCTGTGGGAGCCTTAGTCTGGCTCAGTGAGCCTCAGTGATCAACACTGAACCCTGTGGGAGCCTCAGTCTGGCTCAGTGAGTCTCAGTGATTGACACTGAACCCTGTGGGAGCCTCAGTCTAGCTCTGTGAGTCTCAGTGATTGACACTGAACCCTGTGGGAGCCTTAGTCTGGCTCTGTGAGTCTCAGTGATTGACACTGAACCCTGTGGGAGCCTCAGTCTGACTCAGTGAGTCTCAGTGATTGACACAGAACCCTGTGGGAGCCTCAGTCTGGCTCAGTGATTAACACTGAACCCTGTGGGAGCCTCAGTCTGGCTCAGTTAGTCTCAGTGATTAACACTGAACCCTGTGGGAGCCTCAGTCTGGCTCTGTGATTAACACTGAACCCTGTGGGAGCCTCAGTCTGGCTCAGTGAGTCTCAGTGATTAACACTGAACCCTGTGGGAGCCTCAGTCTGGCTCTGTGATTAACACTGTACCCTGTGGGAGCCTCAGTCTGGCTCTGTGATTAACACTGAACCCTGTGGGAGCCTCAGTCTGGCTCTGTGAGTCTCAGTGATCAACACTGAACCCTGTGGGAGCCTCAGTCTGGCTCTGTGATTAACACTGAACCCTGTGGGAGCCTCAGTCTGGCTCAGTGAGTCTCAGTGATTAACACTGAACCCTGTGGGAGCCTCAGTCTGGCTCTGTGATTAACACTGAACCTGTGGGAGCCTCAGTCTGGCTCTGTGAGTCTCAGTGATCAACACTGAACCCTGTGGGAGCCTCAGTCTGGCTCAGTGATTAACACTGAACCCTGTGGGAGCCTCAGTCTGGCTCTGTGATGAGCACTGAACCCTATGGGAGTCTCAGTCTGGCTCAGTGATGAACACTGAGCCCTGTGGGAGCCTCAGTCTGGCTCAGTGATTAACACTGAACCCTGAGGGAGCCTCAGTCTGGCTCTGTGAGTCTCAGTGATTAACACTGAACCCTGTGGGAGCCTCAGTCTGGCTCTGTGAGTCTCAGTGATTAACACTGAACCCTGTGGGAGCCTTAGTCTGGCTCTGTGAGTCTCAGTGATTAACACTGAACCCTGTGGGAGCCTCAGTCTGGCTCTGTGAGTCTCAGTGATTAACACTGAACCCTGTGGGAGCCTCAGTCTGGCTCTGTGAGTCTCAGTGATTAACACTGAACTCTGTGGGAGCCTCAGTCTGGCTCTGTGAGCCTCAGTGATTAACGCTGTGGGAGCCTCAGTCTGGCTCAGTGATTAACACTGAACCCTGTGGGAGCCTCAGTCTGGCTCTGTGATTAACACTGAACCCTGTGGGAGCCTCAGTCTGGCTCTGTGATTAACACTGAACCCTGTGGGAGCCTCAGTCTGGCTCTGTGATTAACACTGAACCCTGTGGGAGCCTCAGTGTGGCTCAGTGAGTCTCAGTGATCAACACTGAACCCTGTGGGAGCCTCAGTCTGGCTCAGTGATTAACACTGAACCCTGTGGGAGCCTCAGTCTGGCTCTGTGATGAGCACTGAACCCTGTGGGAGTCTCAGTCTGGCTCAGTGATGAACACTGAACCCTGTGGGAGCCTCAGTCTGGCTCAGTGATTAACACTGAACCCTGAGGGAGCCTCAGTCTGGCTCTGTGAGTCTCAGTGATTAACACTGAACCCTGTGGGAGCCTCAGTCTGGCTCTGTGAGTCTCAGTGATTAACACTGAACCCTGTGGGAGCCGTAGTCTGGCTCTGTGAGTCTCAGTGATTAACACTGAACCCTGTGGGAGCCTCAGTCTGGCTCTGTGAGTCTCAGTGATTAACACTGAACCCTGTGGGAGCCTCAGTCTGGCTCTGTGAGTCTCATTGATTAACACTGAACTCTGTGGGAGCCTCAGTCTGGCTCTGTGAGTCTCAGTGATTAACACTGAACCCTGTGGGAGCCTCAGTCTGGCTCTGTGAGTCTCAGTGATTAACACTGAACTCTGTGGGAGCCTCAGTCTGGCTCTGTGAGCCTCAGTGATTAACGCTGTGGGAGCCTCAGTCTGGCTCAGTGATTAACACTGAACCCTGTGGGAGCCTCAGTCTGGCTCTGTGATTAACACTGAACCCTGTGGGAGCCTCAGTCTGGCTCATTGAGCCTCAGTGATTAACACTGGACCCTGTGGGAGCCTCAGTCTGGCTCAGTGATTAACACTGAACTCTGTGGGAGCCTCAGTCTGGCTCAGTGATTAACACTGAACTCTGTGGGAGCCTCAGTCTGGCTCAGTGATTAACACTGAACCCTGTGGGAGCCTCAGTGTGGCTCTGTGATTAACACTGAACCCTGTGGGAGCCTCAGTGTGGCTCTGTGATTAACACTGAACCCTGTGGGAGCCTCAGTCTGGCTCTGTGATTAACACTGAACCCTGTGGGAGCCTCAGTCTGGCTCTGTGATTAACACTGAACCCTGTGGGAGCCTCAGTCTGGCTCATTGAGCCTCAGTGATTAACACTGGACCCTGTGGGAGCCTCAGTCTGGCTCAGTGATTAACACTGAACTCTGTGGGAGCCTCAGTCTGGCTCAGTGATTAACACTGAACTCTGTGGGAGCCTCAGTCTGGCTCAGTGATTAACACTGAACCCTGTGGGAGCCTCAGTGTGGCTCTGTGATTAACACTGAACCCTGTGGGAGCCTCAGTGTGGCTCTGTGATTAACACTGAACCCTGTGGGAGCCTCAGTGTGGCTCTGTGATTAACACTGAACCCTGTGGGAGCCTCAGTCTGGCTCTGTGATTAACACTGAACCCTGTGGGAGCCTCAGTGTGGCTCTGTGATTAACACTGAACCCTGTGGGAGCCTCAGTCTGGCTCTGTGATTAACACTGAACCCTGTGGGAGCCTCAGTCTGGCTCTGTGATTAACACTGAACCCTGTGGGAGCCTCAGTCTGGCTCATTGAGCCTCAGTGATTAACACTGGACCCTGTGGGAGCCTCAGTCTGGCTCTGTGATTAACACTGAACCCTGTGGGAGCCTCAGTCTGGCTCTGTGATTAACACTGAACCCTGTGGGAGCCTCAGTCTGGCTCTGTGATCAACACTGAACCCTGTGGGAGCCTCAGTCTGGCTCTGTGAGTCTCAGTGATTGAAACTGAACCCTGTGGGAGCCTCAGTCTGGCTCAGTGATTAACACTGAACCCTGTGGGAGCCTCAGTGTGGCTCTGTGAGCCTCAGTGATTAACACTGAACCCTGTGGGAGCCTCAGTGTGGCTCAGTGAGCCTCACAGCGATGAACACTGAACCCCACAGACCTCAATGGGAGTTCCCATCTGAGTTTAAATGCCCCGGCGGTCACGTGACGTCTGTATCCGTGCGCGGGTGCTGCGGCTAAATAAATAATTAATCAGCGCCAAACAACTGCCCCCACCCCCGCGCTCCGCCATTGTTGGGACTACTTTTTTTTGTGGAGATTTTTTTTCAATTTTTGAAACAAAAAAATCTTCCGTCGTTCGCGGGGCCAACGCGCGGACGTTCCACTGACGTTGGCGATGTTTTAAAATAACGTAAAATGTAAAAAAAAAGAAATCACGCGAGATTTTAAAGTGTCGGAGGAAATAATCCCATTGACCGCCGCACTGCTTTTCGTTTCGCGCGGAGGGATTCCGATTTGCAGTTTTTAAGAACCATCCGCCTCTACCTCTTACCCCGTTTAAGCCCGTGCATTTCAATGGGGGGGGGGGAGGGGTGGTTACTCCGCGGGTGGTGATGCGGCTCAGGGTGGTGATGCGGTTCTACCCACCCCCCACCGCTCCCCTCCCCCACCACCACGACTACCTCACAAACCGTTATCGTTCGCACGATCCCATTGGTTGCTTCAGTCACGTGCCCCATCGTTGGACCAATCGGGAGTCGCCGTTGTCTTCCCCCCCCCACCCGCACATTATTTTCGCGCCTTATTTTGAATCTCATTTACATATCCAGCCCCCCCCCCCCGCCGCTAGTCGCCCCTCCCCCCTCCATTGACTTACATGGTTCCAGAAGGGCATCCCCCCCCCACTCACCCCTCCCCCCGTCCCCTTCCCCCGCTCCCCCCTCCCCTCATTCCCTCTATCCACCAATCACAGGCGGCGGTGGCGAATTTCCGGAAGAACCCCCCCCTTCGCCCCTCCCCCCTCCATTGACTAACACGGAGCCAGGAGGGGTATCCCCCCCTCCCCCTATTTCCCCCCCCACCATCTACCGACCAATCAAACGCGGCGGTTGCGATCTTCCGGAAGATCCCCCCCCTCCCCAACCGCGCCCCTCCCCCTCCCGTTGACTTACACGTAGCCCACCCCACCCCCCCCTTTACTTCCGCACTACCGACCAATCAAACGCGGCGGTTGCGATCTTCCGGAAGACGTTGCCCGCGTTTTAGCGCTCGCGCCGCGGGTTTGTGGGCGGGGCTTAGGGGGGGTGGGGGCTGTGGGGGATAGTGTGTGGGGGGGGGAGGGGCTGGGCTATATAAGCTGGGGCGCGTTGCCCCCGCTCCCCTCAGAAGGAGTTGGGGGGTGATGGTGACAGTGGTGAAGGTGGTGAGGGTGGTGAGGCGCTTCTGGTGGTGAGGGTGGTGAGGGTGGTGAGGGTGGTGAGGGTGGTGAGGAGCTGGTGGTGGTGGTGGTGGTGAGGGTGGTGAGGATTGATCGTCATGACTCCGTTGTTTACGACGTGAGGGGAAACCCGCGAAAAGCCAATTAATTAGCGTGCTCACTGAGGGAGGGGGGGGTTGGTGAGAGAGTTTTTTTTAAAAATTATTTTTAAAGTGTGCAGATTTTATTATTTAATCTTTTTAAACACGAGAAAGGGGGGCTGTTGTGTTGTTTTTTTTGGGGGGGAGGGGGCTTATTCTACATAATCGATGCGCGTTCGATTAGTTTGTTTGATGGTGGGAGGATACATTTGTTAAACCCCTACACACACCACCACCACCAGTTCCCCTATTGTCTTTAAGAGGCTGTAGGATTGAACCCATATAGATAGTGGGGTCGGGGGAGTGGTGTAAGGGGAGGGTTATAGGGTCGCGTTAAAAAAAAAACAAATTTAACCTTAAATTTTTTAGAAATCGTTCATTCAACATTTTTTTTGCAACCTTAAATTTTTTATAATTCGTTTATTAATCATTTTTTTCACCTTATTATTTTAATAATTCGCTCATTCAACCTTTTTTTGTAACCTTAATTTTTTTTTTTACAATTCGCTCATTCAAAATTTCGTTTTGCAACCTTAATTTATTTTTTGTTAATATAAATTCCCTCATTCGACCAAAAAAACATTTTTCGCCTTAGTCGTACGCATTCCCTCCCCCTTCCCCTATGAAATTGTCGCCGAATCTTTTCGCGATTCCACCTTTTCTAATTTTTAATGGACTTTGAAGCAAACGCCTCCACCAAAAATGCCTTCGCCACGTTCAAGAAAGAACCTGCAGCCTCCTCAGCCTCCTCCGCCGCCACCGCCTATCGTAAGTTAACATTTTTGTTTATTATTTAAAATAAGAAACTAAAAAAAATATTATCCATATCCGATGTTTATTCACGTGAAAGTTTTAATAACAAAAAAATTTGGGATGTTTTTTGCACTCGCTACTAACAGCACTTGCCCCTACAGCCCTGCTAGAGGCTACCTGGGGGAGCTTTGTCTGTGTGTGGTGTGTGTAGTACATAGACACTGCTGCTACTAACAGCACTTGCCCCTACAGCCCTGCTAGAGGCTACCTGGGGCAGCTTTGTCTGTGTGTGGTGTGTGTAGTACATAGACACTGCTGCTACTAACAGCACTTGCCCCTACAGCCCTGCTAGAGGCTACCTGGGGTAGCTTTGTCTGTGTGTGGTGTGTGTAGTACATAGACACTGCTGCTACTAACAGCACTTGCCCCTACAGCCCTGCTAGAGGCTACCTGGGGTAGCTTTGTCTGTGTGTGGTGTGTGTAGTACATAGACACTGCTGCTACTCACAGCACTTGCCCCTACAGCCCTGCTAGAGGCTACCTGGGGCAGCTTTGTCTGTGTGTGGTGTGTGTAGTACATAGACACTGCTGCTACTAACAGCACTTGCCCCTACAGCCCTGCTTGAGGCTACCTGGGGCAGCTTTGTCTGTGTGTGGTGTGTAGTACATAGACACTGCTGCTACTAACAGCACTTGCCCCTACAGCCCTGCTTGAGGCTACCTGGGGCAGCTTTGTCTGTGTGTGGTGTGTGTAGTACATAGACACTGCTGCTACTAACAGCACTTGCCCCTACAGCCCTGCTAGAGGCTACCTGGGCAAACTTTGTCCGTGGTGTGTGTTGTCCATGGGGGAGCGGTGGCGCAGTGGTTAGCGCTCCGGTCCAGGTTCGATTCCCGGCCATCAGCACCGGCAGTGATGGCGATTACCAGAACCGGTCCCGGGTCTTCCTCCCCTAGGTCGACTGGGCCTCAAATGAGTTCACATCACGTAGGTTAGACCAATGAATGGATCACGACCTTTGGATCGCAACGCAAGCGGTGATTGTGTCGTCCTGAAGACGGTTCCGATCGAAACGTCGTGATCCATTAATTTTGTTCTACTCACTTTGACTTCACCGGATAGGATCAAACAGTGGATTCCTTGCAGTCACGAAAGCTTCAAATTCCAGATGGAAGGGAAGTAATAAAATAATAAACATAAAACATAATAAAATAATTCTCACGACGTTTCGGCCACAATGCAAGCAGCCGTCCTCAGGTGAAGAATGAAACACCACCAAGCTTGGAGCGTAAGAAAGAACCAAGAAGATGAATCCCTGCAGTCACGAAAGCTTTAAATCGAAATTCCAGATGGAGTTCACCTTAAATTTCGATTTAAAGCTTATTTCGTGACTGCTGCAGGGATTCATCTTCTTGGTTCTTTTGGTAAAAGTCATCATGTAGAAGGGAAATAATAAAATAAAAAAAAATAAAACATAATAAAATAATATAATATTATTCAATTTCGATTTAAAGCTTTCGTGACTGCAGGGATTAATCTTCTTGGTTCTTTCGGTAAAGTCATCACGTAGAAGGGAAATAATAAAATAATAAAAATAAAACAATAAAATTCTCACGATGTTTCGATTACAACACAATCAATCATCATCAGGTGTGAAAACCACAGCAAGAAAATTTGGGGGAAAAAAAACATGAATTTCGATTGAAAGCTTCTTTCGTGACTGCAGCAGGGATTCATCTTCTTGGTTCTTTTGGTAAAAGTCATCATGTAGAAGGGAAATAATAAAATAATAAAAATGAAACATAATAAAATACAATTCTCACGACGTTTCGGCCACAACGCAAGCAGCCGTCCTCAGGTGAAGAACAGGTCTGTCGGAAAGACAGCGTCTGAATGAAACACCACCAAGCTTGGCAGCGTATATACTTAAATATATACTTAGATATACGCTGCCAAACTTGGTGGTGTTCAGAAGAACAGGTCTGTCGGAAAGACAGCGTCTGAATGAGCACCACCAGGCTTGGCAGCGTATATTTAAGCTGGGTTAGAGGGGAAGGGCGCCTTGACAAAGGAATTTGCATATCAACAGATACAGGAGGTCGTGGGTTCGATCCTGGACCCTGTGAGATGTTGACTACCTCGCCTGGTCTACAGGAGGTCGTGGATTCGATCCTGGACCCTGTAAGATGTTTACTACCTCTCCTGGTCTACAGGAGGTCGTGGGTTAGATCCTGGACCCTGTAAGATGTTGACTACCTCGCCTGGTGTACAGGAGGTCGTGGGTTCGATCCTGGACACTGTAAGATGTTGACTACCTCGCCTGGTCTACAGGAGGTCGTGGGTTCGATCCTGGACCCTGTGAGATGTTGACTACCTCGCCTGGTCTACAGGAGGCCGTGGGTTCAATACTGACGTCATATTAACTAGGGAGATGTTGACTACCTCGCCTGGTGTACACGAGGTCGTGGATTCAATCCTGACCCTGACGTTATGGTGGCTAAGGAGATGTTAACTACCTCGCCTGGTCTACAGGAGGTCGTGGGTTCGATCCTGGACCCTGACATGTCGGCAATGGAGATGTTGACTACCTCGCCTGTTGTACAGGAGGTCGTGGGTTCGATCCTGACCCTGACATGGTGGCTAAGGATATGTTGACTACCTCGCCTGGTGTATAGGAGGTTGTGGGTTCAATCCTGACCCTGACGTCTTTGGCGATGGAGATGTTGACTACCTCGCCTGGTGTACAGGAGGTCGTGGGTTCAATACTGACGTCATATTAACTAGGGAGATGTTGACTACCTCGCCTGGTGTACAGGAGGTCGTGGGTTCAATCCTGACCCTACAGTGGCCTTGGGAGATGTTGACTACCTCGCCTGGTGTACAGGAGGTCGTGGGTTCGTTCCTGACCCTGACGTTACTGTGGCCTTGGGAGACGTTAACTACCTCGCCTGGTGTACAGGAGGTCGTGGGTTCAATCCTGACCCTACAGTGGCCTTGGGAGATGTTGACTACCTCGCCTGGTGTACAGGAGGTCGTGGGTTTAATACTGACGTCATATTAACTAGGGAGATGTTGACTACCTCGCCTGGTGTACAGGAGGTCGTGGGATCGATCCTGACCCTGACGTCACGGTGGTTAGGGAGATGTATGGGTCTCTGTGGGTCTGTATGGGTCTCTGTGGGTCTGTTCCGTATGGGTCTATAGAAACACGTTTTCGAGTATTTGGCTGATAATGATATCGGCCACTGAGAGGCGATCATTTGTGACAGCCAGAGTGGCTTGAAGGGAAAAAAAGTCCATACAGGGACTCCTCTATTTACGTACGAGCTGAGTTCCAGAGGTCTGGTTTCGTACGTTACTCCTGTCGATTCTTAACGTGTTGTTCGGCATGTTCACTAAACACTGGGACGGGCTTCAAAAGTTGTAGAATCTCCTGCAGATTTAGATGCCACTGGTTCTTCACGTTCTGTAGATGTAGATGCAACTGGTTCTTCACGTTCTGCAGATGTAGATGCCACTGGTTCTTCACGTTCTATAGATGTAGATGCCACTGGTTCTTCACGTTCTGCAGATGTAGATGCCACTGGTTCTTCACGTTCTGCAGATGTAGATGCCACTGGTTCTTCACGTTCTGCAGATGTAGATGCCACTGGTTCTTCACGGTCTGTAGATGCCACTGGTTCTGTAGATGCCACTGGTTCTTCACGTTCTGCAGATGTAGATGCCATTGATTCTTCATGTTCTCTAGATGAAGATGCCACTGGTTCTTCACGTTCTGCAGATGTAGATGCCACTGGTTCTTCACGGTCTGCAGATGCCACTGGTTCTTCACGGTCTGCAGATGCCACTGGCTCTTCACGTTATGTAGATGCCACTGGTTCTTCACGTTCTGCAGATGTAGATGCCACTAGTTCTTCACGTTCTGCAGATGTAGATGCCACTGGTTCTTCATGGTCTGTAGATGTAGATGCCACTGGTTCTTCACGTTCTGCAGATGTAGATGCCACTGGTTCTGTAGATGTAGATGCCACTGGTTCTGTAGATGCACTGGTTCTGCACGTTCTGTAGATGTAGATGCCACTGGTTCTTCACGTTCTGCAGATGTATATGCCACTGGTTCTTCACGTTCTGTAGATGCCACTGGTTATGTAGATGCCACTGGTTCTTCACGTTATGTAGATGCCACTGGTTCTTCACGTTCTGTAGATGGAGATGTCACTGGTTCTTCACGTTCTGCAGATGTACATGCCACTAGTTCTGTAGCTGTAGATGCCACTGGGTTTTCACTTTCTGTAGATGTAGATGCCACTGGTTCTGTAGATGCCACTGGTTTTTCTCATCATGTCAATGCCACTGGTTCTCCATATGTAGATGTCACTGGTTCTTCACGTTCTGCAGATGGAGATGCCATTGGTTCTTCACGATCTGTAGATGCCACTGGTTCTATAGATGTAGATGCCACTGGTTTTGTAGATGCCACTGGTTCTTAACGTTCTGCAGATGTAGATGCCACTGGTTCTGTAGATGCCACTGGTTCTTCACGTTCTGCAGATGTATATGCCACTGGTTCTTCACGGTTTGTAGATGCCACTGGTTCTGTAGATGTAGATGCCACTGGTTCTTCACGTTATGTAGATGCCTCTGGTTCTTCACGTTCTGCAGATGTACATGTCACTGGTTCTGTAGATGCCACTGGTTCTTCACGTTCTGCAGATGTAGATGCCACTGGTTCTGTAGATGTAGATGCCACTGGTTCTTCACGTTCTGCAGATGTAGATGCCACTGGTTCTTCACGTTATGTAGATGTAGATGCCACTGGTTCTGTAGATGTAGATGCCACTGGTTCTTCACGTTATGTAGATGCCACTGGTTCTTCACGTTATGTAGATGTAGATGCCACTGGTTCTTCACGTTATGTAGATGCCACTGGTTCTGTAGATGTAGATGCCACTAGTTCTTCACGTTTTGTAGATGTAGATGCCACTGGTTCTGTAGATGCCACTGGTTCTGTAGATGTAGATGCCACTGGTTCTTCACGTTCTGCAGATGCCACTGGTTCTGTAGATGTAGATGTCACTGGTTCTTCACGTTCTGTAGATGCCACTGGTTCTGTAGATGCCACTGGTTCTGTAGATGTAGATGCCACTGGTTCTTCACGTTCTGCAGATGCCACTGGTTCTGTAGATGTAGATGCCACTGGTTCTTCACGTTCTGTAGATGTAGATGCCACTGGTTCTGTAGATGTAGATGTCACTGGTTCTTCACGTTCTGCAGATGCCACTGTTCTGTAGATGTAGATGCCACTGGTTTCTTCTCGTTCTGTAGATGTAGATGCCACTGTTCTTCACGTTATGTAGATGTAGATGCCACTGGTTCTGTAGATGTAGAAGCCACTGGTTCTTCACGTTCTGTAGATGTAGATGCCACTGGTTCTGTAGATGTAGATGCCACTGGTTCTTCACGTTATGTAGATGTAGATGCCACTGGTTCTGTAGATGTAGATGCCACTGGTTCTTCACGTTATGTAGATGTAGATGCCACTGGTTCTTCACGTTCTGTAGATGCCACTGGTTCTGTAGATGCCACTGGTCTTCTGTAGATGTAGATGCCACTGGTTCTGTAGATGTAGATGCCACTGGTTCTGTAGATGTAGATGCCACTGGTTCTTCACGTTCTGCAGATGCCACTGGTTCTGTAGATGTAGATGCCACTGGTTCTTCACGTTCTGTAGATGTAGATGCCACTGGTTCTGTAGATGTAGATGTCACTGGTTCTTCACGTTCTGCAGATGCCACTGGTTCTGTAGATGTAGATGCCACTGGTTCTTCTCGTTCTGTAGATGTAGATGCCACTGGTTCTTCACGTTATGTAGATGTAGATGCCACTGGTTCTGTAGATGTAGAAGCCACTGGTTCTTCACGTTCTGTAGATGTAGATGCCACTGGTTCTGTAGATGTAGATGCCACTGGTTCTTCACGATATGTAGATGTAGATGCCACTGGTTCTGTAGATGTAGATGCCACTGGTTCTGTAGATGTAGATGCCACTGGTTCTTCACGTTCTGCAGATGCCACTGGTTCTGTAGATGTAGATGTCACTGGTTCTTCACGTTTCTGCAGATATAGATGCCATTGGTTCTTCACGTTCTGCAGATGCCACTGGTTCTGTAGATGCCACTGGTTTTTCATGTCATGTAGATGCCACTGGTTCTTCACGTTCTGTAGATGTAGATGCCACTGGTTTGTAGATGTAGATGCCACTGGTTTTTCATGTCATGTAGATGCCACTGGTTCTTCACGTTCTGTAGATGTAGATGCCACTGGTTCTTCACGTTCTGTAGATGTAGATGCCACTGGTTATTCACGTTCTGTAGGTGTAGATGCCACTGGTTCTGTAGATGTAGATGCCACTGGTTCTGTAGATGTAGATGCCACTGGTTCTTCACGTTTTGTAGATGTAGATGCCACTGGTTCTGTAGATGTAGATGCCACTGGTTCTTCACGTTCTGCAGATGTAGATGCCACTGGTTCTTCACGTTCTGTAGATGTAAATGCCACTAGTTCTTCACGTTCTGTAGAAGCCACTGGTTCTTCACGTTCTGTAGATGCCACTGGTTCTGTAGATGTCACTGGTTCTCCAGATGTAGAAGCCACTGGTTCTTCACGTTCTGTAGATGCCACTGGTTCTTCACGTTCTGTAGATGCCACTGGTTCTTCACGTTCTGTAGATGCCACTGGTTTTTCACCGTTCTGTAGATGCCACTGGTTCTGTAGATGTCACTGGTTCTCCAGATGTAGAAGGCCACTGGTTCTTCACGTTCTGTAGATGCCACTGGTTCTTCACGTTCTGTAGATGCCACTGGTTCTGTAGATGTCACTGGGTTCTCCAGATGTAGATGCCACTGGTTCTTCACGTTCTGTAGATGCACTGGTTCTTCACGTTCTGTAGATGCCACTGGTTTTTCACGTTCTGTAGATGGCACTGGTTCTGTAGATGTAGATGCCACTGGTTCTTCACGTTCTGTAGATGCCACTGGTTCTGTAGATGTAGATGCCACTGGTTCTTCACGTTATGTAGATGCCACTGGTTCTGTAGATGTAGATGCCACTGGTTCTCCAGACGTAGATTGACACTGGTTCATTCACGTTTTGTAGATGTAGATGCCACTGGTTCTGTAGATGTAGATGCCACTGGTTTTCACGTTCTGTAGATGCCACTGGTTTCTGTAGATGTAGATGCCACTGGTTCTGTAGATGTAGATGCCACTGGTTTTCACGTTCTGCAGATGCCACTGGTTCTGTAGATGTAGATGTCACTGGTTCTTCACGTTCTGCAGATATAGATGCCATTGGTTCTTCACGTTCTGCAGATGCCACTGGTTCTGTAGTGCCACTGGTTTTTCATGTCATGTAGATGCCACTGGTTCTTCACGTTCTGAGATGTAGATCCACTGGTTTTGTAGATGTAGATGCCACTGGTTTTTCATGTCATGTAGATGCCACTGGTTCTTCACGTTCTGTAGATGTAGATGCACTGGTTCTTCACGTTCTGTAGATGTAGATGCCACTGGTTATTCACGTTCTGTGTTATGTAGTCCACTGGTTCTGTAGATGTAGATGCCACTGGTTCTGTTAGATGTAGATGCCACTGGTTCTTCACGTTTTGTAGATGCCACTGGTTCTGTAGATGTAGATGCCACTGGTTCTTCACGTTCTGCAGATGAGATGCCACTGGTTCTTCACGTTCTGTAGATGTAAATGCCACAGTTCTTCACGT
>WFAB01003477.1:0-15823 GCA_018977245.1 Lethenteron camtschaticum
TAGTTAACATCTCCTAGCCACCGTGATGATGATGATGAGAGGACACAGACCTCCTGTAGACCAGGCGAGGTAGTTAACATCTCCCTGACACAGACCTCCTGTGACCAGGCGAGGTAGTTAACATCTCCTAGCCACCTGATGATGATGAGAAGACACAGACTCCTGTAGACCAGCGAGATTAACATCTCCTAGCCACCGTGATATGATGAGAGAGACACAGACCTCCTGTAGACCAAGCGAGGTAGTTACCATCTCCTAGCTACCGCGGTCGAACACGCAACCTATGATGAATAACAACAACCATACACAAGGTTGCAAGGCGCTCGTTAGTCATGGCCCATTGTTCAGTTTATAAACAACAACAATTATGTTTTAGTGCATTAACAAGATGCTGCTGATGATGATGAAAAGCAAGCAACTCCACACTCCAAAACGTCAACACCACCACCCATACCAGCAGGTACACACAAGATTACAATGAACACGTAGATCATTGATGAGTTTATAAACAATAAGAATGTTTAAGGCATTATTAACAAGATGATGATGAACAACATAGAGAATCACACACACCACCACCACCATCAACAACCATATCACCAGGTACACACAAGGTTACATGGAACCCAATACTCATAGACCATTGATTAATTTATAAACAACAACAACAATGACGATGTTTTAGAGCATTAACAAGATGCTGCTGATGATGAAAAGCAAGCAATTCCACACATAAGAACGTCAACACCACCACCACCACCACCCATATCACCACATACACACAAGGTTACAATGAACACGTTACTCATAGCTCATTGATTAGTTTATAAACAACAACAATAAGATTGTTTAAGGGCATTAATAAGATGATGAACAAGCGAGAGACTCACACACACCACCACCATCAACAACCATACACAAGGTTGCAATGAACTCGTTAGTCATGGCCCATTGTTCAGTTTATAAACAACAACAATAATGTTTGAGGGCATTAACAAGATGTTTGCTGATTATGTGGAAAAGCAAGAGACTCTACACACCACAACATGAACACCACCACCAACAACAACCATATCACCAGGTACACACGCGTTTGCATGGAACCCAATACTCATAGATCATTGATTAGTTCATAAACAACAACAATAATGATGTTTTAGTGCATTAACAAGATGCTGCTGCTGATGATGAAAAGCAAGCAACTCAACACTCCAAAACGTCAACACCACCACCACCACCCATACCAGCAGGTACACACAAGATTACAATGAACACGTAGATCATTCATACTAATAGTATATTTTGGTACTGGCAAAAGGAGATCCCATGAGGTAGATCATTGATGAGTTTGTAAACAATAAGAATGTTTAAGGCATTAATAAGATGATGAACAAGCGAGAGACTCACACCACCACCACCACCATCACCCATACCACCAGGTACACACACGTTTGCATGGAACCCAATACTCATAGACCATTGATTAGTTCATAAACAACAACAATAATGATGTTTTAGTGCATTAACAAGATGCTGATGATGAAAAGCAAGCAACTCCACACACAAAAACGTCAACACCACCACATCAGCAGATACTGTACACACAAGGTTACAATGAACACGTAGATCATTGATGCGTTTATAAACAATAAGAATGTTTAAGGCATTATTAACAAGATGCTGATGAACAACATAGAGACTCACACACACCACCACCACCATCAACAACCATATCACCAGGTACACACAAGGTTACATGGAACCCAATACTCATAGACCATTGATTAGTTTATAAACAACAACAACAATGATGATGTTTTAGAGCATTAACAAGATGCTGCTGATGATGAAAAGCAAGCAATTCCACACATAAGAACGTCAACACCACCACCACCACCACCACCCATATCACCACATACACACAATGTTACAATGAACACGTTACTGATAGCTCATTGATTAGTTTATAAACAACAACAATAAGATTGTTTAAGGGCATTAATAAGATGATGAACAAGTGAGAGACTCACACACACCACCACCACCATCAACAACCATACACAAGGTTACAATGAACCCGTTACTCATAGACCATTGTTCAATTTTTCGATTTAAAGCTTTCGTGACTCCAGGGATTCATCTTCTTGGTTCTTTCGGTAAAGTCACCACGTAGATTACGTGACTTTACCGAAAGAACCAAGAAGATGGACCATTGTTCAGTTTATAAACAACAATAATAATGATGTTTTAGTGCATTAACAAGATGATGCTGATGAACAAGCAATAGACACACACACACACACAAGAACAACACCACCACCCATAACTCCACACACACACAAGGTTACAATGAACTCGTTACTCATAGACCATTGTTGAGCTCATAAACAACAACAACAATATTAATATTCTTGGTTCTTTCGGTAAAGTCACGTAGAAGGGAAATAATAAAATAAAAAATATATAAAACAATAAAATTCTCACGACGTTTCGACCGCAACACAAGCAATGATCATCAGGTGTGAAAAACACAGCAGGAAAATTTAAAGCTTTAAATCAAAACAACAACAATGTTTAAGGTATTACACGATGCTGCTGATGATGATGTGGAAAAGCAAGAGACTAACACACACAAGAAAGTCAACAACGCCACCACCACCATCACCCATACCACCAGGTACACACAAGGTTGCATGGAACCCAATACTCGTAGATCATTGATTAGTTTATAAACAACAACAACAATTATGTTTTAGTGCATTAACAAGATGCTGCTGCTAATGATGAAAAGCAACTCCACACACAAAAACGTCAACACCACCACATCAGCAGATACTGTACACACAAGGTTACAATGAACACGTAGATCATTGATTAGTTTATAAACAACAATAATGATGTTTTAGTGCATTAACAAGATGCTGATAATGATGAAAAGCAAGCAACTCAACACTCCAAAACGTCAACACCACCACCACCACCCATACCAGCAGGTACACACAAGATTACAATGAACACGTAGATCATTCATACTAACAGTATATTTTGGTACTGGCAAAAGGAGATCCCATGAGGTAGATCATTGATGAGTTTATAAACAATAAGAATGTTTAAGGCATTAATAAGATGATGAACAAGCGAGAGACTCACACACACCACCACCACCATCACCCATACCACCAGGTACACAAAATGTGCATGGAACCCGTTACTCATAGACCATTGATTAGTTCATAAACAACAACAATTATGTTTTAGTGCATTAACAAGATGCTGCTGCTGATGATGAAAAGCAAGCAACTCCACACACAAAAACGTCAACACCACCACATCAACAGATACTGTACACACAAGGTTACAATGAACACGTAGATCATTGATGAGTTTATAAACAATAAGAATGTTTAAGGCATTATTAACAAGATGATGATGAACAACATAGAGACTCACACACACCACCACCAACACCACCCATACCACCAGGTACACACAAGGTAACAATGAACTCGTTACTCATAGCTCATTGATGAGTTTATAAACAACAACAATATTGTTTAAGGCATTAATAAGATGATGCTGATGAACAAGCGATAGACTCACACACACCACCACCACCATCAACAACCATATCAGCAGGTACACACAAGGTTGCATGGAACCCAATACTCATAGATCATTGATTAGTTTATAAACAACAACAATCATGTTTAAGGGCATTATTAACAAGATGCTGATGAACAACATAGAGACTCACACACACCACCACCACCACCACCCACATCAGCAGGTACACACGTTTGAAATGAACTCGTTACTCATAGACCATTGATTAGTTTATAAACAACAATATTGTTTAAGACATTATTAACAAGATGATGATGAACAACATAGAGACTCACACACACCACCACCACTCATATCACCAGGTACACACACGTTTGCATGGAACCCAATACTCATAGATCATTGATTAGTTCATAAACAACAACAATAATGATGTTTTAGTGCATTAACAAGATGCTGCTGCTGATGATGAAAAGCAAGCAACTCAACACTCCAAAACGTCAACACCACCACCACCACCCATACCAGCAGGTACACACAAGATTACAATGAACACGTAGATCATTCATACTAATAGTATATTTTGGTACTGGCAAAAGGAGATCCCATGAGGTAGATCATTGATGAGTTTATAAACAATAAGAATGTTTAAGGCATTAATAAGATGATGAACAAGCGAGAGACTCACACACACCACCACCACCATCACCCATACCACCAGGTACACAAAATGTGCATGGAACCCGTTACTCATAGACCATTGATTAGTTTATAAACAACAATAATTATGTTTTAGTGCATTAACAAGATGCTGCTGCTGATGATGAAAAGCAACTCCACAGACAAAAACGTCAACACCACCACATCAGCAGATACTGTACACACAAGGTTACAATGAACACATAGATCATTGATTAGTTTATAAACAACAATAATGATGTTTTAGTGCATTAAAAAGATGCTGATAATGATGAAAAGCAAGCAACTCCACACTCCAAAACGTCAACACCACCACCACCACCCATACCAGCAGGTACACACAAGATTGCAATGAACACGTAGATCATTGATTAGTTTATAAACAACAATAATTATGTTTTAGTGCATTAACAAGATGCTGATAATGATGAAAAGCAAGCAACTACACACTCCAAAACGTCAACACCACCACCACTACCCATACCAGCAGGTACACACAAGATTGCAATGAACACATAGCTCATTGATGAGTTTATAAACAATAAGATTGTTTAAGGCATTATTAACAAGCAATAAACACACACACCACCACCACTACTACTACCACCACCTCAGAGTCCAACATTCTCGTGTCAAATCCCGCGCTATTCATTTAAACCGCGACATTTCCTCCACGCTTACCACCCACAAAGGTACATTTAACAAAATAAAACGTTGTAAGAAGAACAATTCATTGGATTATTCGCATTTTTTAAACATTTTACGGAGTTGAGGCCTTTAAAATAACCCATTGGGGCCTGTCGCGAACACCAATCCCCACCACAACAATCCGCAACACACACACTTTGTATTATAATAATAATGATGGTAACAATTATAATAAGCACGTAGACTCGTGCGTTGCTATAAACATTGCGATAATTGGGTAGTTTTTTAAGGAGATTTTGTGTTAAGTCGGTGGTGGTGGGTGGGTGGGTGGTTGACACACAACGATTTTAACGTGAAGGGATTTGCGTTATTTAAAAAAAATCGTAAAAAAATGTGTACGTGTGTAAAATCAATGTGCTAATCGAATAACAAATAGAGATGAAGGTGTAGGGGGTAAAGGATCGATATAAATAAAAAATGTTATCTGCGTGTGGAATTTTATTTTCGATTAAATTTTGTTTTAATTGTTAAGCTCTCGAAGGGGCCTTTCTCAACACGTAAGGAGGATAATTTGTCGATGCTTAACGATAATTAATATATCATTAATTTAAACAACACACACAAACCTCTATTTTGTTCAAATTTATACCGAAACGAACAGTTTGATAGGGAAGATGTCACCAAATCGAGGATGTTTCGCTACTATTCTGCTCAAGACTTTCCTCAACATTCACCAAATTTAAAATACTTTTACAATTCCTACCCCACACACACACACCGCCGTACCACCGAATGCCCAACAGCATTTTAATGTTAATTCGCATTTTTAAAAACATTTTCTGAGGTAAAAACATTAATAATTAGACCGCCAAAGCGTTAGTGAACACCAACTAGTAGGGCTATTATATTGCTTTAATTCATCAAACCATCGCTCAACGTGCATTATAATCATCGCGAACATACAATAATAACAACTGTTCGATTATCGTTATTATTGTAAATAAATAAAATTAAAAATCAAATTTTTTTTTTTACCTCAAAAAAAAACTCCGCTGCTGCCGGCGGAGCTCTGCGCGGGAGATTTACGGAGCGGGGGGGGTGGGGGATGTAGGGGGGGAGGGGCTATATATAGAGGGGGTGGGGCGAGGCGGGGAAGAGCGTTGATTGGTGCAGAGCTCGAAAATGGGAGGAGCTAAATATAGAGGGGGAGGGGCTATATAGATATAAGGGGGTGGGGCGAGATGGGGAAGAGCGTTGATTGGTGTAGAGCTCAAGGATGGGAGGGGCTATAGGTTGAGAGGGGGGTGGAGCGAGGCGATGGGGAAGAGCGTTGATTGGTGCAGAGCTCGAAAATGGGAGGAGCTATATATAGAGGGGGAGGGGCGAGATGGTGAAGAACGTTGATTGGTGCAGAGCTCGACGATGGGAGGGGCTAAATATAAAGGGGGTGTGGCGAGGCAATAAAGAAGAGCGTTGATTGGTGCAGAGCTCGACGATGGGAGGAGCTATAGGTTGAGAGGGGGGGGGGTGGAGCGAGATGGGGAAGAGCGTTGATTGGTGCAGAGCTCGAAAATGGGAGGGGCTAAATATAAAGGGTGTGGGGCGAGGCGATGTGGAAGAGCGTTGATTGGTGCAGAGCTCGACGATGGGAGGGGCTAAATATAAAGGGTGTGGGGGAGGGGATGTAGGGGGGGAGGGGCTATATATAAAGGGGGGGGGCGATGGGGAAGAGCGTTGATTGGTGCAGAGCTCGAAAATGGGAGGGGCTATATATAGAGGGGGAGGGGCTAAATATAAAGAGGGAGGGGCGAGACGATGGGGAAGAGCGTTGATTGGTGCAGAGCTCGACGATGGGAGGAGCTATGAGGTGGAGAGGGGGGGCGATGGAGAAGAGCGTTGATTGGTGCAGAGCTCGAGGGTGGGAGGAGCTATAAGGTGGAGAGGGGGGGGGCGATGGGGAAGAGCGTTGATTGGTGCAGAGCTCGAGGGTGGGAGGAGCTATAAGGTGGAGAGGGGGGGGGCGATGGGGAAGAGCGTTGATTGGTGCAGAGCTCGAGGGTGGGAGGAGCTATAAGGTGGAGAGGGGGGGGGCGATGGGGAAGAGCGTTGATTGGTGCAGAGCTCGATGGTGGGAGGAGCTATAATCTCACCCCCTCCCCCACCACTCACACTGCCCCGCCCCTCGCCTATCACGGTAAGCCACGCCCACATCTGATTAACATAAATTAGTTACTAATTCTAGATTTGAAGCTTTCGTGACTGCAAGGATTCATACTGTTAGTTCTTTCGGTAAAGTCACCGTGTAGGTAAAAAAATTAAATTAAAATTAATAAAAAATAAAACAATAAAAATCACGACGTTTCGGAGGCAGCTTGTGTTGCCTCCGAAACGTCGTGATTTTTATTTTTATTATTTTTTATTAATTTTAATTTCATCTTTCACCTAAGTGACTTTACCGAAAAAACCAAAGAATATAAATCAGTAAGCCACGCCCCCCATCTAATTAACATAAATCAGTAAGCCACGCCCTCCATCTAATTAGCGTAAATTAGTGTTCATAATGTAAGTGGGTTATTTTCATTCATTAACAATATTAACTGCTGCTGCTGTGCCAGGCTAGGTGCAGGAGGAGGTCACGTGACAGACCCAGCAGGTGCCATGGGCTGACTGCTGCTGCTGTGCCAGGCTAGGTGCACGAGGAGGAGGTCACGTGACAGACCCAGCAGGTGCCGTGGGCTGACTGCTGCTGCTGTGCCAGGCTAGGTGCAGGAGGAGGTCACGTGACAGACCCAGCAGGTGCCACGGGTCGACTGACTCACACACACTCACTCTGAAACACACTCACACTCTCAAACACACACTTATGCATACTCACACTCTCACACACACTCTCTCACAACACACACTCTCACACGCACTCTCACTCACACACACTCTCAAACACACACTTATGCATACTCACACTCTCACACGCACTCTCACTCACACACACTCTCAAACACACACACTCACTCTCACAGACTCACTCGCATTCTCTCAAACACACACTCACACTCTCACACGCACTCACACATTCTCACACACACACTCACACTCTTGCGCACTCACACACACACTTACACACGTTCAAACACACTCACACACTCAAACACACTCACACACACACTTACACACGCTCAAACACACTCACACACTCAAACACACACACACTCACGCACACACACTAACGCACACACTCACACGCACTCACACACACTCACACACTCACACACTCTCAAACACACACTCACACTCTCACACACACTCACACTCTCTCACACACTCACACTCTCAAACACACTCTCACAACACACTCTCACACGCACTCTCACATTCTCACACACACACTCACACTCTCGCACGCACTCACACACACACTTACACACGTTCAAACACACTCACACACTCAAACAGAAACACACACTCACGCACACACACTAACGCACACACACTCACGCACTCACACACACGCACTCACACACACTCACACACTCTCAAACACACACTCTCACTCACACACACTCTCACTCACACACTCTCTCTCACACACACTCTCACACTCTCTCACACACACTCTCACACTCTCTCACACACACTCGCCAGTGGGAATCAAGAGTGTTTATTCGTACCAAAGGGGGTTTCCAATGAGCCCATAACCCGCGTACCAGCGACTTACCCTGCAGATGTTCGCCACAGGCTTGAGAGGAGACGGGGGGGGGGTGCGGAGGGGAATTAATTAAATAAATACAAAGGTGGGTGGGAGAAGGGGGGGGGGCTGGTGGGGGGTGGGGGACATTCAAAATTCCGTATGGGTTGGAGATGTTGACTACCTCGCCTGGTCTACAGGAGGTCGTGGGTTCGATCCTTGACCCTGTGAGATGTTGACTACCTCGCCTGGTCTATAGGAGTTCGTGGGTTCGATCCTTGACCCTGTGAGATGTTGACTACCTCGCCTGGTACACAGGAGGTCGTGGGTTCGATCCCAGACCCTGGGAGATGTTGACTACCTCGCCTGGTCTACAGGAGGTCGTGGGTTCGATCCCAGACCCTGTGAGATGTTGACTACCTCGCCTGGTCTACAGGAGGTCGTGGGTTCGATCCAGACCCTGGGAGATGTTGACTACCTCGCCTGGTCTACAGGAGGTCGTGGGTTCGATCCCGACCCTGGGAGATGTTGACTACCTCGCCTGGTACACAGGAGGTCGTGGGTTCGATCCTTGACCCTGTGAGATGTTGACTACCTCGCCTGGTCTACAGGAGGTCGTGGGTTCGATCCCGACCCTGGGAGATGTTGACCAGCTCGCCTGGTACACAGGAGGTCGTGGGTTCGATCCTTGACCCTGTGAGATGTTGACTACCTCGCCTGGTACGCAGGAGTTCCATCCCGACCCTCTGGGTGCCCTCAGGGCTGCAGCTATGCCCCAGGTGCCCTCAGGGCCACAGCTATGTCCCCAGGGCTCCTGCTGTGCCCTCAGGGTCACAGCTATGCCCCGGGGGCCCTCAGATGCCTCCAGAGAGACAGCAGCACTGGTATGGCGACGGGCAGGAAGAGGGGAGATGTTCACTACCTCGCCTGGTACGCAGGAGGTCGTGGGTTCGATCCCGACCCTGGGAGATGTTGACTACCTCGCCTGGTCTACAGGAGGTCGTGGGTTCGATCCCTGCCCCTGTGAGATGTTGACTACCTCGCCTGGTCTACAGGAGGTCGTGGGTTCGATCCCTGCCCCTGTGAGATGTTGACTACCTCGCCTGGTACGCAGGAGTTCCATCCCGACCCTGGGTGCCCTCAGGGCCGCAGCTATGCCCCGGGGGCCCTGAGATGCCTCCAGAGAGACAGCAGCACTGGTATGGCGACGGGCAGGAAGAGGGGAATGTAAATGGCGAACTTCTGGTCGTCGGGGAAGTAGAGCAGAGCGAGCAGCGACGGGTGAAAGAAGGCCGTCTCGGCGGCAGCGCAGGCCCCGCGAGCGTGGCGCACGGCGGACTCCAGACGCCCCTCGCGGAGGTCGCCCAGAGAGGCCCAGCAGCTACGCACTGAGACCTCCACCTGAGTGGGAGGGGGTGGGGGGTGGGGGGGTGGGGGGGGTGGGGGGTAGAGGTGGTGGGGGGGTGGGGGGGGGGTATAGGTGATGGTTTTTGTGGTGGTGGTGGTGGTAGAGGTGGTGGTGGTGATGGTCGCCCAGAGAGGCCCAGCAGCTACGCACTGAGACCTCCA
This sequence comes from Lethenteron camtschaticum, assembly GCA_018977245.1. Taxonomy (NCBI): domain Eukaryota; kingdom Metazoa; phylum Chordata; class Hyperoartia; order Petromyzontiformes; family Petromyzontidae; genus Lethenteron; species Lethenteron camtschaticum. The sequence continues at coordinate 10,166 of WFAB01003477.1, forward strand.
CCTGAGTGGGAGGGGGGGTGGGGGGGTGGGGGGGTGGGGGGGGTGGGGGGTAGAGGTGGTGGGGGGGGTGGGGGGGGGGTATAGGTGATGGTTTTTGTGGTGGTGGTGGTGGTAGAGGTGGTGGTGGTAGAGGTGGTGGTGGTCGCCCAGAGAGGCCCAGCAGCTACGCACTGAGACCTCCACCTGAGTGGGAGGGGGTGGGGGGGTGGGGGGTGGTGGGGGGTAGAGGTGGTGGGAGGGTGGGGGGTGGGGGGTGGTGGGGGTGGGGGGTAGAGGTGGTGGGGGGGGGGGTGTGGTATAGGTGATGGTTTTTGTGGTGGTTGTGGTAGAGGTGGTGGTGATGGAGGTGGTGATGGTGGAGGTAGTGGTGGTTTTTGTGGTGGTTGTGGTAGAGGTAGAGGTTGTGGTAGAGGTGGTGGTGGTGGTTGTGGTAGAGGTGGTGGTGGTGGTTGTGGTTGTGGTAGAGGTGGTGGTGGTGGTTGTGGTAGAGGTGGTGGTGGTGGTGGTTGTGGTAGAGGTGGTGGTGGTTGTTGTGGTAGAGGTGGTGGTGGTGGTTGTGGTAGAGGTGGTGGTGGTGGTGGTGGTTGTGGTAGAGGTGGTGGTGGTGGTGGTGGTTGTGGTAGAGGTGGTGGTGGTGGTTGTGGTAGAGGTGGTGGTAGAGGTGGTGGTGGTGGTTGTGGTAGAGGTGGTGGTGGTGGTTGTGGTAGAGGTGGTGGTGGTGGTTGTGGTAGAGGTGGTGGTGGTGGTTGTGGTAGAGGTGGTGGTGGTGGTTGTGGTAGAGGTGGTGGTGGTGGTTGTGGTAGAGGTGGTGGTGGTGGTGGTGGGGGTGGTAGTGGTGATGGTCGCCCAGAGAGGCCCAGCAGCTACGCACTGAGACCTCCACCTGGGGGGGTGGGGGTAGAGGTGGTGGAGGTTGTGGTGGTGATGGTTTTTGTGGTGGTGGTAGAGGTGGTGGTGGTGGACGTGGTGGGGGTGGTGGTAGAGGTGGTGATTGTGGTGGTGGAGGTGGTGGTGGTGGCTGTGATGGTGGTGGTGGTGGTGGTGGAGGTGGTGGTGGTGGCGGTGATGGTGGTGGTGGTGGAGGTGGTGGAGGTGGGGGTGGTGGTGGTGGAGGTGGTGGTGGAGGTGGTGGAGGTGGGGGTGGTGGTGGTGGAGGTGGTGGTGGAGGTGGTGGAGGTGGGGGTGGTGGTGGTGGAGGTGGTGGTGGTGGAGGTGGTAGAGGTGGTGGTGAGGGTGGTGGTGGTAGAGGTGGTGGTGGTGGTTGTGGTGGTTGTGGAGGTGGAGGTGGTAGTAGAGGTAGTGGTTGTGGTGGTGGTAGAGGTGGTGGTGGTTGTAGTAGAGGTGGTGGTGGAGGTGATAGAGGTGGTGGTTGTAGTGGTGGAGGTGGTGTTGGTGGAGGTGGTGGTTAGAAGTGGTGGTGGAGGTGGTAGAGGTGGTGGAGGTGGTAGTGGTGGTTAGAAGTGGTGGTGGTGGAGGTGGTAGTGGTAGAAGTGGTGGTGGTTACAAGTGGTGGTGGCGATGATGGCGATGGCGGCGGACGTAGCATCACAACTATCGGAAGCCCAACGTAGCTTCCTCACCGCTCGCCCACCCCTCGCCCACCTCCACCACCTCCACCACCGCTCACCCACCACCTCCACCACCGCTCACCCTCACCTGGTGAGCCACAGGCTGCCCTATGACGATGTTGTGTATCTCGTCGAGTAGCTGAGCGAGCGAGGCCAGGCCCGCCGTGGCTCCCGCCAGCTGCTCCACGCAGCGTCTCCACGCAAACTCGTCAAGCTCCCAGCCCGCCAGGGGAGCCGAGGGAGGTCGGGAGGTCACGGCGGGGGTAGAGGTCACGGCGGGGGCGGGGGCAAAGGTCACGGAGGGGGCTGTGCCACGCACCCCAAGCAAGGTCCTGGGCGCGGGGTGAACGGAAGATTTGGTTCGCTTGATTTGATGTTGTTGTTGTTTTTGTTTTTGTTGTTGTTGTGAGGACGGTGGTGGTGGTGGTGGAGGTCACGGGGAGAGGTCACGGAGAGGTCAAGGGAGAGGTCACGGGGAGGTCACGGGGAGAGGTCACGGGGAGAGGTCACGGGGAGGTCACGGGGAGGTCACGGGGAGGTCACAGGGAGGTCACGGGGAGGTCACGGGGAGGTCAAGGGGGAGGTCATGGGGAGGTCACAGGGAGGTCAAGGGGGAGGTCACGGGGAGAGGTCACGGGGGTGGTGGTGAGCGTGGTGGTGAGTGTGATGATGCGCGTGGTGGTGAGTATAGTGGTGAGTGTGATGGTGAGCGTGGTGGTGAGTGTGGTGGTGAGCGTGGTGGTGAGTGTGGTGGTGAGTATAGTGGTGAGTATAGTGGTGAGTGTGGTGGTGAGTAGTGGTGAGTGTGGGTGGTGAGCGTGGTGGTGAGCGTGGTGGTGAGTGTGGTGGTGAGCGTGGTGGTGAGTATAGTGGTGAGTGTGGTGGTGAGTGTGTGGTGAGCGTGGTGGTGAGTGTGGTGGTGAGCGTGGTGGTGAGTGTGGTGGTGAGTGTGGTGGTGAGTGTGGTGGTGAGCGTGGTGGTGAGTGTGGTGGTGAGTGTGGTGGTGAGTGTGGTGGTGAGTGTGGTGGTGAGTGTAGTAGTGAGTGTGGTGGTGAGTGTGGTGGTGAGCGTGGTGGTGAGTGTGGTGGTGAGTGTGGTGGTGAGCGTGGTGGTGAGTGTGGTGGTGAGTGTGGTGGTGAGTGTGGTGGTGAGTGTGGTGAGTGTGGTGGTGAGTGTAGTGGTGAGTGTGGTGGTGAGTGTGGTGGTGAGTGTAGTGGTGAGTGTGGTGGTGAGTGTGATGGTGAGTGTGATGGTGAGCGTGGTGGTGAGTGTGGTGGTGAGTGTGGTGGTGAGTGTAGTGGTGAGTGTAGTGGTGAGTGTGGTGGTGAGCGTGGTGGTGAGTGTGGTGAGTGTGGTGGTGAGCGTGGTGGTGAGTGTGGTGGTGAGTGTGGTGGTGAGTGTGGTGGTGAGTGTGGTGGTGAGTGTAGTGGTGAGTGTGGTGGTGAGTGTGGTGGTGAGTGTGGTGGTGAGTGTGGTGGTGAGTGTGGTGAGTGTAGTGGTGAGTGTGGTGGTGAGTGTGGTGGTGAGTGTAGTGGTGATCGTGGTGGTGAGTGTGGTGGTGAGTGTGATGGTGAGCGTGGTGGTGAGTGTGGTGGTGAGTGTGATGGTGAGCGTGGTGGTGAGCGTGGTGGTGAGTGTAGTGGTGAGTGTGGTGGTGAGTGTGGTGGTGAGCGTGGTGGTGAGTGTAGTGGTGAGTGTAGTGGTGAGTGTAGTGGTGAGTGTAGTGGTGATCGTGGTGGTGAGTGTGGTGGTGAGTGTGGTGGTGAGTGTGGTGAGTGTAGTGGTGAGTGTGGTGGTGAGTGTAGTGGTGATCGTGGTGGTGAGTGTGGTGGTGAGTGTGATGGTGAGCGTGGTGGTGAGTGTGGTGGTGAGTGTGATGGTGAGCGTGGTGGTGAGCGTGGTGGTGAGTGTGGTGGTGAGTGTAGTGGTGAGTGTGATGGTGAGCGTGGTGGTGAGCGTGGTGGTGAGCGTGGTGGTGAGTGTAGTGGTGAGTGTGGTGGTGAGTGTGGTGGTGAGTGTGGTGGTGAGTGTAGTGGTGAGTGTAGTGGTGAGTGTAGTGGTGAGCGTGGTGGTGAGCGTAGTGGTGAGTGTGGTGGTGAGTGTGGTGGTGAGCGTAGTGGTGAGTGTGGTGGTGAGTGTGGTGGTGAGTGTGGTAGTGAGTGTAGTGGTGAGTGTGGTGGTGAGCGTGGTGGTGAGCATGGTGGTGAGCGTAGTGGTGAGTGTGGTAGTGAGTGTGGTGGTGAGCGTGGTGGTGAGTGTGGTGGTGAGCGTGGTGGTGAGCGTGGTGGTGAGCGTGGTGGTGAGTGTGGTGGTGAGTGTGGTGGTGAGCGTGGTAGTGAGTGTGGTGGTGAGCGTGGTGGTGAGCGTGGTGGTGAGTGTGGTGGTGAGCGTGGTGGTGAGTGTGGTGGTGAGTGTGGTGGTGAGTGTGGTGGTGAGTGTAGTGGTGAGTGTGGTGGTGAGCGTGGTGGTGAGTGTGGTGGTGAGTGTGGTGGTGAGCGTGGTGGTGAGCGTAGTGGTGAGCGTAGTGGTGAGCGTGGTGGTGAGCGTAGTGGTGAGTGTGGTGGTGAGTGTGGTGGTGAGTGTGGTGGTGAGTGTGGTGGTGAGCGTGGTGGTGAGTGTGGTGGTGAGTGTGGTGGTGAGTGTGGTGGTGAGTGTGGTGGTGAGTGTGGTGGTGAGTGTAGTAGTGAGTGTAGTGGTGAGTGTGGTGGTGAGTGTGGTGGTGAGCATGGTGGTGAGTGTGGTGGTGAGTGTGGTGGTGGTGAGTGTTAGTAGTGAGTGTAGTAGTGAGTGTGGTGGTGGTGAGCGTGGTGGTGAGCGTGGTGGTGAGCGTGGTGGTGAGTGTGGTGGTGAGTGTGGTGGTGAGCGTGGTGGTGAGTGTGGTGGTGAGTGGGGGGGGGGGGGGGTGGTGAGTGTGGTGGTGAGTGTGGTGGTGAGCGTAGGTGGTGGGAGTGTGGTGGTGAGGTGGTGGTGAGGTGAGTGTGGTGGTGAGTGTGGTGGTGAGTGTGGTGGTGAGTGGTGGTGAGTGTGGTGGTGAGTGTGGTGGTGAGTGTGGTGTAGTGGTGAGGTGTGGTGGTGGGTGGTGAGTGTGGTGGTGAGTGGTGGTGGTGAGTGTGGTGGTGAGCGTGGTGGTGAGTGTGGGTGTGGGTGAGTGTGGTGGTGAGCGTGGTGGTGGGTGGTGAGTGTGGTGGTGAGTGTGGTGGTGAGTGTGGTGGTGAGCTGTGGTGGGGTGAGTGTGGTGGTGAGTGTGGTGAGGTGGTGGAGTGTGGTGGTGAGGTGGTGGTGGGGTGAGTGTGGTGGTGAGTGTGGTGGTGGGTAGTGGTGGAGTGTGGTGGTGAGTGTGGTGGTGAGTGGGTGGTGGGGGGGTGGAGTGTGGTGGTGAGTGGTGGTGGTGAGTGTGGTGGTGAGTGTGGTGGTGAGTGTGGTGGTGAGTGTGGTGGGGGGTGGTGAGTGTGGTGGTGAGTGTGGTGGTGAGTGTGGTGGTGAGTGTGGTGGTGAGTGTGGTGGTGAGTGTGGTGGTGAGTGTGGTGGTGAGTGTGGTGGTGAGCGTGGTGGTGAGCGTGGTGGTGAGTGTGGTGGGGGTGGTGGTGAGGTGGTGGGTGGGGTGAGTGGTGGTGGTGAGGTTGTGGTGGGTGAGTGTGGTGGTGAGTGTGGTGGTGAGTGTGGGTGGTGAGTGTGGTGGTGAGTGTGGTGGTGAGTGGTGGGTGGTGAGTGTGGTGTGGTGGGAGTGTGGTGGTGAGGTGTGGTGGTGAGTGTGGGTGGTGAGTGTGGTGGTGGGTGAGCGTGGTGGTGAGTGTGGTGGTGAGTGTGGTGGTGAGCGTGGTGGTGAGTGTGGTGGTGAGTGTGGGTGGTGAGGTGGTGGTGAGCGGTGGTGGTGTGAGTGGTGGTGGTTGAGTGGTGGTGGGTTGAGTGGTGGGTGGTGGTGAGTGTGGTGGTGAGTGTGGTGGTGAGTGTGGTGGTGAGTGTGGTGGTGAGTGTGGTGGTGAGTGTGTGTGGTGGTGAGTGTAGGTGGTGAGTGTGGTGGTGAGTGTGGTGGTGAGCGTGGAGTGGTGAGCGTGGTAGGTGGTGAGTGTGGTGGTGAGCGTGGTGGTGA
>WFAB01003478.1:0-15816 GCA_018977245.1 Lethenteron camtschaticum
GGGTGAGAGAGTGAGTGAGAGTGTGAGTAAATAAAATATTATTTAAAAAATATATATATTTGAAATAAAATATTATTTTTACAAATATATATTTAAATAAAATATTCCTTAAAAATATATCTATATTTTAAATAAAATATTATTTTACAAATATATATTTAAATAAAATATTCCTTAAAAAAATATATATATTTTTGAAATAAAATATTGTTTTTTTTAAATGCATTTTAAATAAAATATGATCTTTTAAAAACATATTTTAAATAAAATATTGTTTTTTTTTAAATGCATTTAAAAAAAATATTATTTTTATTAACATTTTTTGGGCCTATGCCCCACCGCCTCCCCCTTCTCTGCCCCTGTCCAGCCGCCCCCTCGTGTCCCGAGGGAGAGGAGTTCCAAGACTGCGGCTCCCCTTGCGAGCAGAGCTGCTCCAAGCCCAGCGGGGAGATCAGCTGCGACGAGTCGTGTGTGCCGGGCTGCTTCTGTCCCGAGGGTACAGCTCGCTCGCTCGCTCACCCACTCAGTTACTCACTCACTCACTCAGTTACTCACTCACTCAGTTACTCACTCAGTTACTCACTCACTCACTCAGTTACTCACTCACTCAGTTACTCACTCAGTTACTCACTCACCCACTCAGTTACTCACTCACTCACTCAGTTACTCACTCACCCACTCAGTTACTCACACACTCAGTTACTCACTCACTCAGTCACTCAGTCACTCACTCACTCAGTTACTCAGTTACTCACTCACCCACTCAGTTACTCACTCACTCACTCAGTTACTCACTCACCCACTCAGTTACTCACTCAGTTACTCACTCACTCAGTTACTCACTCAGTTACTCACTCAGGTACTCACTCAGGTACTCACTCACTCAGCTACTCAGTTACTCGGTCATTCACCCACTCGGTCACTCACTCACTCAGTTACTCACTCATTCAGTTACTCAATAACTCACTCAGTCACTCACTCAGGAGACCAGCTGCGACGAGTCGTGTGTGCCGGGCTGCTTCTGCCTCGAGGGTACAGCTCGCTCGCTCGCTCGGTCACTCACTCAGTCACTCACTCAGCTACTCGCTCACCCACTTGGTTACTCACTCACTCACTCGGTCACTCAGTTACTCACTCACTCAGTTACTTAGTTACTCACTCACTCAGTTACTCACTCACTCGCTCGGTCACTCAGTTACTCACTCACTCAGTTACTCACTCACTCAGTTACTCACTCACTCAGTTACTCACTCACTCAGTTACTCACTCACTCAGTTACTCACTCACTCACTCGGTCACTCAGTTACTCAGTTACTCACTCAGTTACTCACTCACTCAGTTACTCACTCACTCAGTTACTCACTCAGTTACTCACTCACTCAGTTACTCACTCAGTTACTCACTCACTCACTCGGTCACTCAATTACTCAGTTACTCACTCACTCAGTTACTAACTCACTCGCTCGGTCACTCAGTTACTCAGTTACTCACTCACTCAGTTACTCACTCACTCACTCGGTCACTCAGTTACTCAGTTACTCACTCAGTTACTCACTCACTCAGTTACTCACTCACTCGCTCGGTCACTCAGTTACTCAGTTACTCACTCACTCAGTTACTCACTCACTCACTCGGTCACTCAGTTACTCAGTTACTCACTCAGTTACTCACTCTCTCAGTTACTCAGTTACTCACTCACTCACTCGCTCACTCGCTCGGTCACTCAGTTACTCACTCATTCAGTTACTCACTCATTCAGTTACTCACTCACTCAGTTACTCACTCACTCAGTTACTCACTCACTCGCTCGGTCACTCAGTTACTCAGTTACTCACTCACTCAGTTACCCACTCACTCACTCGGTCACTCAGTTACTCAGTTACTCACTCAGTTACTCACTCACTCAGTTACTCAGTTACTCACTCACTCAGTTACTCACTCACTCACTCGCTCACTCGCTCGGTCACTCAGTTACTCACTCATTCAGTTACTCACTCATTCAGTTACTCAATAACTCACTCAGTCACTCACTCAGGAGATCAGCTGTAACGAGTCGTGTGTGCCGGGCTGCTTCTGCCCCGAGGGTACGGCTCGCTCGGTCACTCGGTCACTCAGTTACTCAGTCACTCACTCAGTTACTCACTCAGTTACTCAGTTACTCACTCGGTCACTCAGTTACTCAGTCACTCACTCGGTCATTCACCCACTCAGTTACTCAGTCACTCAGTCACTCAGCTACTCAGTTACTCACTCGGTCATTCACCCACTCAGTTACTCACTCACTCAGTTACTCAGTTACTCACTCACTCAGTTACTCACTTACTCAGTTACTCACTCACTCAGTTACTCAGTTACTCACTCACTCAGTTACTCACTCACTCAGTTACTCACTCACTCGCTCGGTCACTCAGTTACTCACTCACTCAGTTACTCACTCACTCAGTTACTCACTCACTCAGTTACTCACTCACTCAGTTACTCACTCACTCACTCGGTCACTCAGTTACTCAGTTACTCACTCACTCAGTTACTCTCTTACTCAGTTACTCACTCACTCAGTTACTCACTCACTCAGTTACTCACTCAGTTACTCACTCACTCAGTTACTCACTCACTCAGTTACTCACTCACTCACTCGGTCACTCAGTTACTCAGTTACTCACTCAGTTACTCACTCACTCAGTTACTCACTCACTCAGTTACTCACTCAGTTACTCAGTTACTCACTCACTCAGTTACTCACTCACTCAGTTACTCACTCACTCAGTTACTCACTCAGTTACTCACTCACTCAGTTACTCACTCACTCAGTTACTCACTCACTCAGTTACTCACTCAGTTACTCACTCACTCAGTTACTCAGTTACTCACTCAGTTACTCAGTTACTCACTCAGTTACTCACTCACTCAGTTACTCACTCACTCAGTTACTCACTCACTCAGTTACTCACTCACTCAGTTACTCACTCACTCACTCGGTCACTCAGTTACTCAGTTACTCACTCACTCAGTTACTCAGCTACTCAGTTACTCACTCAGTTACTCACTCACTCAGTTACTCACTCACTCGCTCGGTCACTCAGTTACTCAGTTACTCACTCACTCGGTCACTCATTTACTCACTCAGTTACTCACTCACTCACTCGGTCACTCAGTTACTCAGTTACTCACTCACTCAGTTACTCAGTTACTCACTCACTCGCTCACTCGCTCGTTCACTCAGTTACTCACTCATTCAGTTACTCAATAACTCACTCAGTCACTCACTCAGGAGATCAGCTGTAACGAGTCGTGTGTGCCGGGCTGCTTCTGCCCCGAGGGTACGGCTCGCTCGGTCACTCGGTTACCCAGTTACTCACTCACTCACTCAGTCACTCACTCAGTTACTCACTCACTCAGTTACTCACTCACTCAGTTACCCACTCGGTCACTCAGTTACTCACTCACTCAGTTACTCAGTTACTCACTCACTCACTCAGTTACTCACTCACTCAGTTACTCAGTTACTCACTCACTCACTCAGTTACTCACTCAGTTACTCACTCACTCACTCAGTTACTCACTCAGTCACTCAGTTACTCACTCGGTCACTCACTCACTCGGTCACTCACTCACTCAGTTACTCACTCACTCAGTTACTCAGTCACTCAGTTACTCACCCACTCACTCAGTTACTCACTCACTCAGTTACTCACTCACTCAGTTACTCAGTCACTCAGTTACTCACCCACTCACTCAGTTACTCACCCACTCACTCAATTACTCACTCAGGAGATCAGCTGTAACGAGTCGTGTGTGCCAGGCTGCTTCTGCCCCGAGGGTACGGCTCGCTCACTCAGTTACTAAATTACTCACTCACTCACTCAGTTACTCGGTCACTGACTCGGTCACTCAGTTACTCACTCACTCACTCAGTTACTCACTCACTCACTCGCTCGCTCGGTCACTCACTCAGCCACTCAGTTACTCGGTCACTCACTCAGCCACTCAGTTACTCGGTCACTCACTCGGTCACTCAGTTACTCACTCACTCACTCAGTTACTCGGTCACTCACTCACCCACTCAGTTACTCACTCAATCTCTCAATCACTCGCTCGTCCACTCACTCACTCGGTCACTCACTCACTCAGTTACTCACTCACTCACTCAGTCACTCACTCACTCAGTTACTCACTCAATCTCTCAATCACTCGCTCGTCCACTCACTCACTCGGTCACTCACTCACTCAGTTACTCACTCACTCAGTCACTCACTCACTCAGTTACTCACTCACTCACTCAGTTACTCGGTCACTCACTCACCCACTCAGTTACTCACTCAATCTCTCAATCACTCGCTCGTCCACTCACTCACTCGGTCACTCACTCACTCAGTTACTCACTCACTCAGTCACTCACTCACTCACTCAGTTACTCACTCAATCTCTCAATCACTCGCTCGTCCACTCACTCACTCAGTTACTCACTCACTCACTCAGTTACTCACTCACATGTTGTGGTGGGTTCACTCTCCAACACGCAACAACCGGTTAGTGCTGTACTAGTAACGAATTGGTTCACTACTCCAACACACAACCGGTTAGTGCTGTACTAGTAACGAATTGGTTCACTATACATTTCTACACTACACTATACACTACACTACACTATACACTACACTACTACACTGTACACTACACTATACACTACACTATACACTATACTATACATTTCTACACTACACTATACACTACTACACTACACTATACACTTCTCTATACACTACACTACATATTACTACACTACACTATACACTACACTATACACTACACTATAGACTACTACACTACACTATACACTACACTATACACTACTATACTACACTATACACTACACACTACTACACTATACACTACTACACTATACACTACTACACTAGACTATACACTACACTATACACTACTACACTATACACTACACTATACACTACTACACTACACTATACACTACTAATGGCTGTGTCTGTAGGCAGTGTTCGTAGTAACGAGCCGGGCTCCCGCAAGTGCCTGCCCAGGGCTCTGTGCGGCTGCTTCCAAGCGGGGAGACTCTACGCAGACGGAGACACGGCACGTGACACCCTCGGAACGTGGTGAGTCTGCGTTCATGTGTGTGTCTCTGTGTGTGTGTGTCTGTATGTCTGTCTGACACACACACAGACAGAGACACACACATACAGAACCACACAGAGACACACACAGAGTGATGGAGAGACTCACACACACAGAGACTCACATACACAGAGACTCACACACACACAGACACACACACACAGACAAAGACACACACACACAGACACACAGACACACACACACACAGACACACACAGACAGAGACACACACACACAGAGACCCACACACACAGAGACCCAAACAGACACACACACAGACAGAGACATACACCCACACAGAGACTCACACAAATACAGAGACACACACACAGACCGAGACACACAGACTGAGACACACAGACAGACAGAGACACATACAAACACAGACACACACACATACAGAACCACACAGAGACACACACAAAGTGATAGAGAGACTCACACACAGACAGAGACCCACACAGACAGAGACCCACACAGACACACACACAGATACACACACACACACAGACACACACATACAGAACCACACAGAGACACACACAAAGTGATAGAGAGACTCAGACACACAGAGACTCACACACACAGAGACTCGCACACACACAGAGAGACACACACACAGACAGAGACACACACACAGACACACACAAACACAGACACACACACACAGACACACACACAGACAGAGACCCACACAGACAGAGACACACACACAGACAGACACAAACACACAGAGACTCACACACACAGAGACCCACACAGACAGAGACACACATACACACACAGACCCACACACACAGAGAGACCCACACAGAAACGTGAATGTGACTGGTTGTGTTGTGATTGGTCCCTCAGCACGTGCAACGGCGGCTAATGGGAGTGCCGGGAGATCACACACACACACAGACACACACACACATAGACACACACACAGACACACACTCACAGAGAGACACACACAGACACACACACACAGAGACCCACACAGACACACACACACACAGACACACACAGACACACACACAGACACACGCACACAGACACACACACACAGACACACACACAGACACACACACAGACACACACACACAGACACACACATACACACAGAGACCCACACAGAGACCCACACACACAGAGACTCACTCAGACACACACACACACAGACACACACACACACAGACACACACAGACACACACACACAGAGACACACACAGACACACACACCCGCACAGACACACACACAGAGACCCACACACACAGAGACCCACTCAGACACACACACACACAGACACACACACACACAGACACACACAGAGACACACACAGACAGAGACACACACAAACACACACACACACACAGACACACAGACACACAGACACACACAGACACACACACACAGACACACACAGACACACACACAGACACACAGAGACCCACACAGACACACACACACAGAGACACACACACAGACACACACACACACAAACACACACACACAGACACACACACAGACACACACACACAGACACACACACACAGAGACACACACACAGACACACAGACACACACAAACACAGACACACACACACACAGACACACACACAGACAGAGACCCACACAGACAGAGACACACACACAGACAGACACAAACACACAGAGACTCACACACACAGAGACCCACACAGACACACACAGACAAACACACACACAGACACACACACACACACAGAGAGACACACACAGAAACGTGAATGTGACTGGTTGTGTTGTGATTGGTCCCTCAGCACGTGCAACGGCGGCCAATGGGAGTGCCGGGAGGCTCCGCGCAGGCCTCAGTGCGCCCTGCGAGGCAGCGGACACGTGGAGACCTTCGACTCGGCCGAGTTCGTCTTCCACAGCGAGGGCAGCTTCCTACTCGCCGCGGTGAGAGAGTGAGAGATAGTGAGATAGTGAGAGAGATAGTGATAGATAGTGAGATAGTGAGATAGTGAGAGAGAGATATACATAGAGATAGATAGTGAGATACAGAGAGATAGAAAGAGAGATAGTGAGAGAGCGATAGAGTTCGTCTTCCATAGCGAGGGCAGCTTCCTACTCGCCGCGGTGAGAGAGTTAGAGAGAGAGATAGTGAGAGAGAGATAGTGAGATAGTGAGAGAGATAGAGAGATAGTGAGATAGTGAGATATAGTGAGATAGTGAGAGAGATAGTGAGAGAGCGATAGAGTTCGTCTTCCATAGCGAGGGCAGCTTCCTACTCGCCGCGGTGAGAGAGTTAGAGAGAGAGAGAGATAGTGAGAGAGAGATAGTGAGATAGTGAGAGAGATAGAGAGATAGTGAGATAGTGAGATATAGTGAGATAGTGAGAGAGATAGTGAGAGAGCGATAGAGTTCGTCTTCCATAGCGAGGGCAGCTTCCTACTCGCCGCGGTGAGAGAGTTAGAGAGAGAGATAGTGAGATATAGTGAGAGAGTGAGAGAGATAGTGAGAGAGTGAGAGAGATAGAGAGATAGTGAGAGATAGATAGTGAGATAGAGAGAGAGAGACTTTGACTTTTAAACAACGTTTATTGCCGCCAGCAGCAACAGCACTGGAGGCGATTTCAATATGAAATACACAAAGTCACCAGCAACACAAATGAAAACAAACGCTACAAATCCACGCACTGTGGCGCTAAATGCACCGCGCACAACACGAAAGAAAAGTCACGTGGTGGTGGTGGTTGTGGTGGCTGTGGTGGTGGTTGTGGTGGTTGTGGTGGTGGTTGTGGTGGTTGTGATGGTGGTTGTGGTGGTGGTGGTGGTTGTGGTGGCCGTGGTGGTGGTGGTGGCCGTGGTGGTGGTGGTCATCTCGCACGCCACGATGACGAGCGAGCGCTTCAGAAGGTGAACACCACGAGGTGCCGTCCACGCTGCTACAGAGAGAGGGGCTTGTCCGGCTCCCAGCATTCGAAGACGTGCACATCACCGACACGTGTGTGGTACATGGCGTGCTCCAGCCGGAGCCGCGCCTTGAGCAGAGAGAGACAGAGACACAGAGAGAGACAGAGACACATCACCGACACGTGTGTGGTACATGGCGTGCTCCAGCCGGAGCCGCACCTTGAGCAGTCCCCTTGACCACTAGAATCATCACAGAGCAGCCGTCAGTGTCACCCTCCAGCATCTTTTAACTTGTTCTGTAACACTGCCATCTTCGCTTGCACGCAAGCGAAATTGGCGAGGTCATGGCGCTTGTTAGCCAGGTAAGGCACCAGCCCATGTAAGAAGCTGCTGCTGTTGTAGAAGGGCACCCCACAGTTTGCTGATGATGTCCCCCAAAAGGCGGAACATTGGTTTGAGCCGCTGGCAGTGTGAGTACCGGTGGGGCAGATCCTCCCTGGCACCGCAGGAAATGCAGAGAGAGATATGGATTGAGATGGATGTTGATGATGATGGTGGTGATGATGTTGATGATGATGTTGGTGATGATGTTGGTGATGATGGTGATGATGTTGATGGTGATGATGATGATGTTTGTGATGTTGATGATGTTGATGATGTTAATGTTAATGGTGAAGTTGATGATGATGTTGATGATGAAGTTGATGATGTTGATGGTGATAATGTTCATGATGTTGATGGTGATGATGTTGATGATGTTGATATTGCTGATGGTGATGATGATGTTGTTGATGATGAAGTTGATGATGATGTTGATGATGTTGATGGTGTTGATGATGATGTTGATGATGTTAATGATGATGTTGATGATGTTGATGATATTGATGTTGATGATGTTGATGATGTTGATAATGATGTTGATGATGTTGATGATGTTGATATTAATGTTGATGATGATGTTGATGATGTTAATGATATTGATGTTGTTGATGTGTTGATGATGTTGATGATGATGATGATGATAATGATGATGATGTTGATGATGATGATGATGTTGATGTTGTTGTGACACAGACGGACAACTGGAGTCTGCAGGTCTCTATGGGTCCCTGTGGGTCTGCCCTGCCATGTCCAACCGGCCTGACCCTCGAATCCAGCCAGGTAACCATCGCCACGGCGTTCACGAGGGTGGTGATGGTGGTGATGGTGGTGATGGTGGTGATGGTGGTGATGGTGGTGGTGATGGTGGTGATGGTGGTGGTGATGATGGTGGTGATGGTGGTGGTGATGGTGGTGGTGATGATGGTGGTGGTGGTGGTGGTGATGGTGGTGGTGGTGATGGTGATGGTGGTGGTGGTGGTGGTGGTGATGGTGGTGGTGGTGATGGTGATGGTGGTGATGGTGGTGGTGGTGGTGATGGTGGTGGTGATGATGGTGGTGGTGGTGGTGGTGATGGTGGTGGTGGTGATGGTGGTGTGGTGGTGATGGTGGTGATGGTGGTGGTGGTGATGGTGGTGGTGATGGTGGTGATGGTGGTGGTGATGGTGGTGGTGGTGGTGATGGTGGTGGTGATGGTGATGGTGCAGACGATGATTGTGGTGGTGGAGATTATACCATCTCCCCCCCGATCTCTCCCCCATCTCTCCAACCCATCTCCCCCCCCCATCTCTCCCCCACCCCCCATCTCTCTCCCCAATCTTTCTCCCCCATCTCTCCCCCCCATATCTCCCCCCCATATCTCTCCCCCACCCCCCATCTCTCTCCCCCATATTTCTCGCCCATCTCTCCCCCCCATATCTCCCCCCCATATCTCTCCCCCATGTCCCCCCATCTCTCTCCCCCCATCTCTCCCCCCATCTCTCCCCCCATCATCTCAGGTGGTGCTGGAGATTGGATCCGATGGCCAAGTCTTCATTGGAGATCGCAGCCTGCCTCTGCCGTACCACTCCGGTAGTCAAAACCAACTCCGAACCCTCTTTTTTAAATTTTGCCTTTCCGACCAACACACCAGTACACGGCGCCTGTGTCAGGCTAGGTGCAGGAGGTCACGGGACCAGACCCAGCAGGTGCCATGGGTTAGACTGACTGAGATGACCGGTAGATGCACCACCAGTTGTACCCCCTACTGTGCCAGGCTAGGTGCAGGAGGCGAGTGAGTGGGCGAGTGGGTGGCTGAGTGGGTGGCTGAGTGAGTGGGTGAGTTGGTGGGTGGCTGAGTGAGTGAGTGAGTAAATGGGTGAGTGAGTGAGTGGGTGAGAGAGTGAGCGAGTGGGTGAGTCAGTGAGTGAGTTGGTGGGTGAGTGAGTGGATGAGTGGGTGAGAGAGTGAGCGAGTGGGTGAGTCAGTGGGTGAGTCGGTGGGTGAGTGAGTGGGTGAGTGAGTTGGTGGGTGGCTGAGTGAGTGGCTGAGTGAGTGGCTGAGTGAGTGGCTGAGTGAGTGGTTGAGTGAGTCGCTGCTGCTGCTCACTAACAGCACTTGCCCCTAACAGTCTGTCGAAGTCTACCTGGGTGACCTTTGCCTGTGTGTCCTCACCCTCCCCCAGATGTCCTCACCCTGTACGTACAGAGCGGTGGCTCCCTGCAGCTCCTCAGCGCCACCCTCGGCTTGCAGGTGCAAGTGCAGTTTCAGGCGGGCATGCACGTGTACGTCACGGTGCAGGGAGCCATACAGGGCCAGCTCAAGGGTAGGGCGCCTCCAGCCCGCTGTGTGTGTGTCTGTGTGTGTCTGTGTGTGTGTCTATGTGTGTGTGTGTCTGTGTGTGTCTGTGTGTGTGTATGTGTGTTTGTGTTTCTGTGGCTCTGTGTGTGTGTCTGTCTGTGACTCTGTGTGTGTGTCTCTGTGTCTCTGTGTCTGTGTGTGTGTGTCTGTGTTTGTGTGTGTGTCTGTGTGTGTGTGTCTGTGTGTGTCTCTGTGTGTCTCTGTGTGTGTCTCTGTGTGTGTGTCTCTGTGTGTGTGTCTCTGTGTGTGTGTCTGTGTGTGTGTCTGTGTGTGTGTGTGTGTCTGTGTGTGTGTCTGTCTGTGTGTGTCTGCGTGTGTGTGTGTGTCTCTGTGTGTCTGTGTGTGTCTGTGTGTGTGTATGTGTGTTTGTGTTTCTGTGGCTCGATGTGTGTGTCTGTCTGTGTCTCTCTGTGTCTCTGTGTCTGTGTGTGTGTGTCTGTGTGTGTGTGTCTCTGTGTCTGTGAATGTGTGTGTCTCTGTGTGTGTGTATGTGTGTGTGTTTGTGTGTATGTGTCTGTGTGTGTGTGTCTGTGTATGTCTGTGTGTGTATGTCTCTGTGTCTCCTGTGTTTCTGTGTTTGTGTCTGTGTGTGTCTGTGTGTGTGTGTCTCTGGGGGTCTAGCCCGTGACACGCACACACACACGGCTCTCCCCATGTACCCCCGTGTCTCCCTGCGTGTCCCCGTATCTCTCTTCGTGTCTCCAAACGAGTCCCAATGTCTCCCAAAGTCGAACCCGGTGTCTCCCGGTGCACATTGATGTCACGGTGACGGTGAAGTCATCACGGGCCTGGTGAGGTCACAGGGTGGTGAGGTGACCGAGGGCTTCCTCTGTGCTGCCCCCCCCACCACCCCACACTACCCCACACTACCCCCACCCCCACACTACCCCCCACCACCCCCCACCCCCCCACCCCCCACCACCCCCCCCACCACCCCCACCACCCCAGGTCTTTGCGGCAACATGAACCGTGTACAGGCCGACGACTTTGTGGGACCCCAGGGCAGCGTGGAGGCCACGGGGCAGCTGCTGGCCACCGCCTGGAGCACCTCCACCTCCACCACGGTCACCGTGCCACTGATCTGTCGTAGTGGCGGTGAGAGGCCTGACTACGTCACCCTGACTATGTCACGACCACCTCCACCACCACCACCACCTCCACCACCTCCACCACCACCACCACCACCTCCACCACCACCACCACCAGCACCACCACTACCTCCACCACCTCCACCACCACCACCTCCTCCACCTCCACCACCTCCACCTCCACCACGGTCACCGTGCCACTGATCTGTCGTAGTGGCGGTGAGGGGCCTGACTATGTCACTCACACTGATGACGTCACCTTCACTACGTCATCCACACTGACTACGTCACCTACACTGACTACGTCACCCAGACCACGTCACCCAGACCACGTCACCCAGACCACGTCACCTACACTGACTACGTCACCCAGACTACGTCACCCAGACCACGTCACCCAGACCACGTCACCCAGACTACGTCACCCAGACCACGTCACCCAGACCACGTCACCTACACTGACTACGTCACCCAGACTACGTCACCCAGACCACGTCACCCAGACTACGTCACCCAGACTACGTCACCTACACTGACTACGTCACCCAGACTACGTCACACAGACCACGTCACCCAGACTACGTCACCTACACTACGTCACCCACACTGACTCTGTCTCTCTGTCTCTCTGTCTGTCTCTCTGTCTCTCTGTCTGTCTCTCTGTCTCTCTGTCTTTCTGTCTGTATCTCTGTCTGTCTGTCTCTCTCTCTGTCTCTCTGTCTGTCTGTCTGTCTCTGTCTCTCTATCTCTCTGTCTGTCTGTCCGTGTGTCCCATGCTGTAGAGCTGAGCGAGCTCTGTGACGCCTCCACTCTCCCCGAATTCCACAAATGCCTCCAAGTCATCGACTTTGCTCCGTTCACGGCGGTGAGAGACACAGAGGCACCACGTCACCCTCACCCCTCACAATACACTACACTATACACTACTAAACACCACTACTATACACTACACTACACACTACACTATACACTACACTACAATATACTACACTATACACTACACTATACACTACACTACAATATACTACACGATACACTACACTATACACTACAATATACTACACTTTACACTACACTATATACTACACTATACACTACACTATACACTACACTGCAATATACTACACTATACACTACACTGCAATATACTACGCTATACACTACACTATACACGACACTGCAATATACTACACTATACACTACACTGCAATATACTACTCTATACACTACACTATACACTACACTATACACTACACTGCAATATACTACACTATACACTACACTGCAATATACTACACTATACACTACACTATACACTACACTACAATATACTACACTATACACTACACTATATACTACACTACAATATACTACACTACATTATACACTACACTGCAATATACTACACTATACACTACACTATACACTACACTATACACTACACTGCAATATACTACACTATACACGAAACTGCAATATACTACACTATACACTACACTATACACTACACTGCAATATACTACACTATACACTACACTATACACTACACTACAATACACTACACTATACACTACACTATACACTACACTACAATACACTACACTATACACTACACTATACACTACACTACAATATACTACACTATACACGACACCATATACTTTGTGTAAGACGCTGACGGTCTTTCACAAGGGCAACGGCCCTCCTGACCACCGCCTGGGTAGGCAAGGCCTCTGGACTAGCGTGGCCTGTCACGGGGCTACGGCTCTCAGTCCTCCGGCAACGAGTCCCCTAGGGGAGGCTGCACTGACCCGACCCAGCCAAGATGCGGGTCCCGACCACCGGCACACTCGGACCAGACCCTTACAAGGGCAGGTGGCCGGGGGTCACCAGTGTCTCACCACTGAGTCACACAGAGTCCCAGGCCCTTACAAGCACAGCGGGGACTAGGGGTCCCAGAGTCTCACCACTGAGTCACACAGAGTCCTGGCCCTTACAAGGACATCAGGGCTAGAGGTCCCAGGGCCTCACCACTGGGCCTACAGAGTCCAGACCCTTACAAGGGCAGGTAGCTAGAAGTCCCAGGGCCTCACCACTGGGCCTACAGAGTCCAGACACTTACAAGGGCATCAGGACTAGGGGTACCCAGAGTCTCACCACTGGGCCTACAGAGTCCCAGGCCCTTACAAGGGCATCAGGTCTAGGGGTACCCAGAGTCTCACCACTGGGCCTACAGAGTCCCAGGCCCTTACAAGGGCATCAGGTCTAGGGGTACCCAGTGTCTCACCACTGGGCCTACAGAGTCCAGACCCTTACAAGGACATCAGGACTAGGGGTATCAGAGTCTCACCACTGGGCCTACAGAGTCCAGACCCTTAAAAGGGCAGGTAGCTAGAAGTCCCAGGGTCTCACCACTGGGTCTACAGAGTCCAGGCCCTTACAAGGACATCGGGACTAGGGGTACCAGAGTCTTACCACTGAGTCACACAGAGTCCTGGCCCTAACAAGTACATCAGGACTAGGGGTCCCAGTGTCTCACCACTGGGCCTACAGAGACCAGGCCCTTACAAGGACATCAGGACTAGGGGTCCCCAGAGTCTCACCACTGAGTCACACAGAGTCCTGGCCCTTACAAGGACATCAGGACTAGGGGTCCCAGAGTCTCACCACTGAGTCACACAAAGTCCTGGCCCTTACAAGGACATCAGGGCTAGAGGTCCCAGGGTCTCACCACTGGGCCTACAGAGTCCAAGCCCTTACAAGGACATCAGGACTAGGGGTACCATGGCCTCACCACTGGGCCTACAGAGTCCAGACCCTTACAAGGGCAGGTATCTAGAAGTCCCAGGGTCTCACCACTGGGCCTACAGAGTCCAGGCCCTTACAAGGACATCAGGACTAGGGGTACCAGGACCTCACCACTGAGTCACACAGAGTCCTGGCCCTTACAAGGACATCAGGACTAGGGGTACCAGAGTTTCACCACTGGGCCTACAGAGTCCAGACCCTTACAAGGGCAGGTATCTAGAAGTCCCAGGGTCTCACCACTGGGCCTACAGAGTCCAGACCCTTACAAGGACATCAGGACTAGGGGTCCCAGAGTCTCACCACTGAATCACACAGAGTCCCTGCCCTTGCAAGGACATCTAGAAGTCCCAGGGTCCTGGCTAGCTGCTCTTCTTGCTTTGGTCTTGGACTCGGCCCGGATCCTTCCGGAGGTCCGGCTTTTATACCTAGCACCGGTCTGTCAGCCCCTGGGCACGCCTCCCTTCTAGAGAGTTCTCGTTTCGTGTTTCACGCTTCACGTTCACCCCCCCACCCCCCATCCACCCTCTCCACCCACCAGAGGTCGCAACCGGGTACCCGATACCCGTACCCTACCCGATACCCGGCTACCCGTACCCGGCCGGGTACGGGTAGCCGGGTAGCCGTTTGCGACCCTGGTGCGGCCGGGTACGGGTAGGCCGTGAGTCACTGGTGAGTAACTGTTTGTCACTCATTTCCCAACGTCTTGTCTCTTCTCACAATTCAAGTTCCTAGAATCAACCCACCCGCGCCTGCAACATGGCTTCATCCCAGAGGTCGCAATCGGGTACCCGATACCCGTACCCTACCCGTACCCGGCCGGGTACGGGTAGACCGTGAGTCACTGGTGAGTCACCGTTTGTCACTCATTTCCCAACGTCTTGTCTCTTCTCACAATGATGGGGAGAGGGTGATGGGAGATGATGGGAGGAGAGCGATGGGAGATGATGGGGAGGTGAAAAGACGATTGAAAAGAAGAATTATTGAGATAAGATAGAATCAATCCACCCGCGCCTGCAACATGGCTTCATCCCAGAGGTCGCAATCAGGTACCCGATACCCGTACCCGGCCGGGTACGGGTAGGGTACGTGTACGGGTAGGGTAGGGTAGGGTACGGGTACGGCCGGGTACGGGTAGGGTACGGGTAGGGTACGGGTAGGTACGGGTACGGG
>WFAB01003479.1:0-15812 GCA_018977245.1 Lethenteron camtschaticum
CCCCCCTTCCCACGTACCCCCCCTCTCCCCCCTCCCACGTGACCCCCCCCCTCTCCCCCCCTCCTCCCACGTGACCCCCCCCCCCCCCAGTTGGGGCGTGGCTTGTGGCGACTCGCGGCTCGCAGTTGGCACGTGACCCCCCCCTCCCACGTGACCCCCTCTCCCCCCTCCCACGTGACCAACCCCCCCCCCCCAGTTGGGGCGTGGCTTGTGGCGACTCGAGGCTCGCAGTTGGCACGTGACCCCCTCCCTCTCCCCCCTCCCACGTGACGACCCCCCCCCTCTCCCCCCTCCCCCTCCCCCCTCCCACGTGACCCCCCCCCCCCCAGTTGGGGCGTGGCCTGTGGCGCCGCGCGGCTCGCAGTTGGCACGTGACCCCCTCTCCCCCTCCCCCCTCCCACGTGACCCCCCCCCCCCCCCCAGTTGGGGCGTGGCCTGTGGCGCCGCGCGGCTCGCAGTTGGCACGTGACCCCCTCTCCCCCTCCCCCTCCCACGTGACCTCCCCCCCCCCCCCCAGTTGGGGCGTGGCCTATGGCGACGAGCTGCTCGCAGTTGGCACGTGACCCCCTCCCGCGTGACGACCCCCCCCTCTCCCCCCCTCCCACGTGACCCCCTCCCCCCCCCCCAGTTGGGGCGTGGCTTGTGGAGACGAGCAGCTCGCAGCTGGCACGTGACCCCCTCCCCCCCCTCTCCCCCCTCCCCCCTCCCACGTGACCCCCTCCCCCCCCTCTCTCCCCTCCCCCTCCCACGTGACTCCCCCCCCCCCCCCAGTTGGGGCGTGGCCTATGGAGACGCGCAGCTCGCAGTTGGCACGTGACCCCCTCCCACGTGACTCCCCCCCCCCCCCAGTTGGGGCGTGGCTTGTGGAGACGAGCCGCTCGCAGTTGGCACGTGACCCCCTCCCGCGTGCGCCTCCTGCACCCGCACTTCGCGCTCGCGGCGGCACGTGACCTGCTGCTGATGCCCGTGGCGGTGACGCGCGCAGGCTCCGCCCCCGCCGCGTGGACTAAGGTCGGCAACCTCTTTTAGTCGGTTTCTTTTACTTTTTACCCCTTTTATTTGATGCGATTTTTGTCTTTTTTCCCCCTTTTATTTGATGCGATTTTTATAATTTTTCACATTTTATTTGATGCGATTTTTATAATTTTTCCCCTTTTATTTGATGCTATTTTTATAATTTTTCCCCCTTTTATTTGATGTTATTTTTCTCATTTTTTCACTTTTATTTGATGCAATTTTCTCTTTTTTC
Organism: Lethenteron camtschaticum; assembly: GCA_018977245.1. NCBI lineage: Eukaryota > Metazoa > Chordata > Hyperoartia > Petromyzontiformes > Petromyzontidae > Lethenteron > Lethenteron camtschaticum. The sequence goes on from WFAB01003479.1 coordinate 1,250, forward strand.
CCCTTTTATTTGATGCTATTTTTATAATTTTTCCCCCTTTTATTTGATGTTATTTTTCTCATTTTTTCATGAATTTGTTGTCATTTTTTTTCTTTTCTTTTTCTTTCTTTTTTCTTCTTTTTTTCCTGATTTTCCTTTATCGTCTTTTTTCTTATTTTTCTCTTTTAATTTTTTTCTTCTTTTTTCTTTTTTCTTCTTTTTCCTTTTTCTTCTTTTTCCTTTTTTTTCTTTTTTTTTTTTTTCTTTATTTTCCTTTTTTTCTTTTTTGTCTTCTTTCTTTTATTCTTTTTTCTTGACTTTCCTTTTTTTCTTTTATTTCTATTTGTTTTGCATTTTTAAAATGTTTTTTCTCCTTTTTTCTGTTCTCTTTTTCTTTTCTTAATTTCTTCTTTTTCGAATTCTTCCGNTTTTTTAATTTTTTTAATTTTTTTCTTTTCATTTTTTCATTTTTTTATTATTTTTTGCATTTTAATAATGTTTTTTTCTTTTCTTCCTTTTTTCTTTGTTTTGAATTTTTGTATATATTTTTTCTTCCTCTTTTTAAAAAAATGTTTTAAAAATTTCTCCATTATTTTCCTCTTCTCTTCTTTGTTTTCTTTTCTCCTTTTTTCCTTTATTTATTTTATCTTCTTTTTTCCTTTTTTAAATTTCTTTTATTCCTAGTTTTTTTCCTTTCTTATTTTTCCTTTTTTCTTTTCCTTTTTTCTTCTATGTTATTGCAAAAAAGTATTCATTTGTTATCCTTTTGTCTTTTTGTTACCTTTTTTTCTATTCTTTCTTTTTCTTCCTCTTTTTTCCTTCATTTCTCCTTTTTTTCTTTTTTATTTTTTATTTATTTTCTTCCCTTTTTCTTATTTTTCCTCTTTTCTTTCTTTTTTAGTATTTTTTTGCATTTTGTTACGTTTCTTCTCTTCTTTCTCTTTTTGTTATTAATTTCTTCCTTTTTGTTTTTTTTATATATTTTTTTCATTTTTCTTTTTTCTCTTTTTTCTTTTTTTCCCATTTTTTCTCCATTTTATTCTTTTAAGTTTTTGTTCTTTGCTTTTTTTACTTTTTGTTCCTTTTTAAAAAAATCCCTTTTTTATTTATTTTCCTTTCTTTCCTTTTTCTATTTAGTTCTTTCTGTCTCGTTGTAGTAATGAGTCTATGTGTCTCTCTGTCTCTCTGTGTGTCTCTCTCTCTGTGTGTCTCTATGTGTCTCTCTGTCTCTGTAGTAATGAGTCTGTGTGTGTCTCTCTCTCTGTGTGTGTCTCTGTGTGTCTCTCTATGTCTCTCTCTCTGTGTCTCTCTCTGTCTCTGTAGTAATGAGTCTATGTGTGTCTCTGTCTCTCTGTGTCTCTCTCTGTGTGTCTCTGTGTGTCTCTCTCTGTCTCTCGGTCTCTATGTGTGTCTCTGTCTCTCTGTGTCTCTCTCTGTGTGTCTCTGTGTGTCTCTCTCTGTCTCTCGGTCTCTATGTGTGTCTCTGTCTCTCTTGTGTCTCTCTCTGTGTGTCTCTGTGTGTCTCTCTCTGTCTCTCGGTCTCTGGAGTAATGAGTCTATGTGTGTCTCTGTCTCTCTGTGTCTCTCTCTCCCAGTGTCTCTCTGTGTGNCTCTCTCTCCTCTCTCTGTCTCTGTGTCTCTCTCTGTGTGTCTCTCAGCTGCCCACCACAGGATTCATCGCTGTGCTTGCCGCTCTCCACACTTGCCCCGAAGTGTCGATCGCCGGCTTCGGCTATCCGGCAAACTCCCCCGGAGCGCTGGTCCACTACTACGGCAACAGCCGCATGCACGAAATCACCAAGGTGGGTGGCGAGATGTTGACTGCCTCGCCTGGTCTACAGGAGGTCGTGGGTTCGATCTGTGACCCTGTGAGATGTTGACTACCTCGCCTGGTCTGTCGTGGGTTCGGTCCGACCCTGTGAGATGTGACTACCTCGCCTGGTCTACAGGAGGTCGTGGGTTCGATCTCTGACCCTGTGAGATGTTAACTACCTCGCCTGGTCTACGGGAGGTCGTGGGTTCGGTCCCGACCCTGTGAGATGTTGACTGCCTCGCCTGGTCTACAGGAGGTCGTGGGTTCGATCCAGACCCTGGGAGATGTTGACTACCTCGCCTGGTCTACAGGAGGTCGTGGGTTCGATCCCGTGAGATGTTGACTACCTCGCCTGGTCTACAGGAGGTCGTGGGTTCGATCCCAGACCCTGTGAGATGTTGACTACCTCGCCTGGTCTACAGGAGGTCGTGGGTTCGATCCCAGACCCTGTGAGATGTGACTGCCTCGCCTGGTCTACAGGAGGTCGTGGGTTCGATCTCAGACACGGGAGATGTTGACTGCCTCGCCTGGTCTACAGAGGTCATGGGTTCGATCCCGGACCCTGTGAGATGTTGACTACCTCGCCTAGTCTACAGGAGGTCGTGGGTTCGATCCGTGACACTGTGAGATGTTGACTACCTCGCCTGGTCTACAGGAGGCCGTGGTTCGATCCCGGACCCTGTGAGATGTTGACTACCTCGCCTGGTCTACAGGAGGTCGTGGGTTCAATCCCGGACCCTGTGAGATGTTGACTACCTCGCCTGGTCTACAGGAGGTCGTGGGTTCGATCCCGGACCCTGTGAGATGTTGACTACCTCGCCTGGTCTACAGGAGGTCGTGGGTTCAATCCCGGACCCTGTGAGATGTTAACTACCTCGCCTGGTCTACAGGAGGTCGTGGGTTCGATCTCTGACCCTGTGAGATGTTAACTACCTCGCCTGGTCTACGGGAGGTCGTGGGTTCGATCCCGGACCCTGTGAGATGTTGACCACCTCGCCTGGTCTACGGCTGTCTGTCTCTCTGCCCGTGGATATTAATTGTCTGCGTGTGGTTGTTGTTGATGATGTTGTTAAGTGTGTTGTTATTGTTGCTGATTTTGTGTGTGTTGTTATTGTTGTTGTCTCTGTGGTTGTTGTGTGTGTGTTTGTGGTGTTGTTGATGTTGTGTGTGTCTGTTGATGTGTGTGTTGTTGATGTTGTTGTTTTGTTGTGTGTGTGTTGTGTTGTTGTGTGTGTGTTGTTGATGTTGTTGTGTTGTTGTGTGTGTGTTGTTGGTGATGTGGGTGATGTTGTTGTTGATGTTGTTGTTTGTGTTGTTGTGTGTGTTGTTGTTGTGGGTGATGTGGGTGATGTGGGTGATGTGGGTGATGTGGGTGATGTTGATGTTGTTGTTGATGTTGTTGTTGATGTTGTTGTTGTTGTTGTTGTGTGTGTGTTGTTGATGTTGTTGTTGTTGTGTGTGTGATGTGTGTGATGTGGATGATGTTGTTGTTGTTGTTGTTTACTTCAGGAGAACATTCACAGCGTGTCTCCGGAGTGGAGCCTCCTGCAGCAACTCACCGAGTTGGGACACCTCACCAACCTGACTCCTGTGATGTGAATAACATCATCAACATCATCAACATCATCATCAACATCACTATCATCACCACCATCATCATCATCACTAGTCACGTGGTGCATCACGTGGTGAGTCACGTGGTCCAGGGGTGGCGCATCACGTGTGAGTCACGTGGCGCATCAGGTGGTGAGTCACGTGGTCCAGCAGGTGGTGAGTCACGTGGTGAGTCACGTGGTGAGTCACGTGGCGCATCAGGTGGTGAGTCACGTGGTCCAGCAGGTGGTGAGTCACGTGATCCAGCAGGTGGTGAGTCACGTGGTCCAGCAGGTGGTGCATCACGTGGTGAGTCACGTGGTACAGCAGGTGGTGAGTCACGTGGTGAGTCACGAGATGAGTCACGTGGTGCATCACGTGGTGAGTCACGTGGTCAGCAGGTGGTGAGTCACGTGGTCCAGCAGGTGGTGAGTCACGTGGTCCAGCAGGTGGTGAGTCACGTGGTCCAGCAGGTGGTGAGTCACGTGTCCAGCAGGTGGCGCATCACGTGGTACAGCAGGTGGTGAGTCACGTGGTGAGTCACGTGGTCCAGCAGGTGGTGAGTCACGTGGTCCATCAGGTGGTGAGTCACGTGGTCCATCAGGTGGTGAGTCACGTGGTACAGCAGGTGGTGAGTCACGTGGTGAGTCACGTGGTCCAGCAGGTGGTGAGTCACGTGGTGAGTCACGTGGTGCATCACGTGGTGAGTCACGTGGTCCAGCAGGTGGCGCATCACGTGGTGAGTCACGTGGCGCATCAGGTGGTGAGTCACGTGGTCCAGCAGGTGGTGAGTCACGTGGTGAGTCACGTGGTGAGTCACGTGGCGCATCAGGTGGTGAGTCACGTGGTCCAGCAGGTGGTGAGTCACGTGGTCCATCAGGTGGCGCATCACGTGGTGAGTCACGTGGTCAGCAGGTGGTGAGTCACGTGGTGAGTCACGTGGTGAGTCACGTGGTCCAGCAGGAAGACCCTCAGTAGTTGAATGACCGAGGCTCCCATCGTCCCTTGCGGCTTCTGCTGCTGTTTCTGCTGTTGCGCTTGAAGCTGTCGCAGCGGTGGTGGTGGTGGTCACTGCGGTGACGTGGATGGGGGGGGGAGAGACGCGTGTTGGTCTAACGTCGGTTAAACGTCGCGCCCAAACGTTCCAGCAACTTTGGTGAACGTTGGTAACGTCGGGGCGCGACGTTGGTCTAATCACATCCAAACGTCCGTGCAACGTAACCCAATCAAGGGCGAACGTTTACACCATTGGAACCTCATTTGCCAGTAAAATATGATAATTGGTTTTTTACCCTTCCATCTGGCAACAAAACTGACACCTTTTTTACTACAAGGAGTCATGTTTGCATAGACCACAATACTTGCAGTCATAATGCAAACAAACAACACAACTCTGATAATGGATATGCACCATCCTTGAAGTTGATTGGTCCACACCCGAGACAGCTTTCCTTAGAGCCTAGTCTCACATGTCCTTGAAGTTGATTGGTCCACACCCGAGACAGCTTTCCTTAGAGCCTAGTCTCACATGGTCCTTGAAGTTGATTGGTCCACACACTATACACTACACTACTACATTATACACTACTACACTATACACTACTACACACTACTACACTATACACTACACTGTACACGACTACACTACACTATACACTACTACACTACACACTACTACACTACACTATACACGACTATACTATACACTACACTATACACAACTATACACTACACCTTTTTTGCAAGGAGTCATGTTTGCATTGACCACAATACCTGTAATCAACTTCAAGGACCATGTGAGACTAGGCTCTAAGGAAAGCTCTCTCTGGTGTGGACCAATCAACTTCAAGGACCATGTGAGACTAGGCTCTAAGGAAAGCTGTCTCGGGTGTGGACCAATCAACTTCAAGGACCATGTGAGACTAGGCTCTAAGGAAAGCTGTCTCGGTGTGGACCAATCAACTTCAAGGACCATGTGAGACTAGGCTCTAAGGAAAGCTGTCTCTGGTGTGGACCAATCAACTTCAAGGACCATGTGAGACTAGGCTCTAAGGAAAGCTGTCTCGGGTGTGGACCAATCAACTTCAAGGACCATGTGAGACTAGGCTCTAAGGAAAGCTGTCTCGGGTGTGGACCAATCAACTTCAAGGACCATGTGAGACTAGGCTCTAAGGAAAGCTGCCTCGGGTGTGGACCAATCAACTTCAAGGACCATGTGAGACTAGGCTCTAAGGAAAGCTGTCTCGGGTGTGGACCAATCAACTTCAAGGACCATGTGAGACTAGGCTCTAAGGAAAGCTGTCTCGGGTGTGGACCAATCAACTTCAAGGACAGTGCACATACATTATCAGAGTTGTGTTTTGTTTGCATTACGACTGCAGGTATTGTGGTCAATGCAAACATGACTCCTTGTAGTGAAAAAGTGTCAGTTTTGTTGCCAGATAGAAGGGTAACAAACCAATTATCAAGGACTAATGTATTATATCTATATACTATATTTCTTCACTCTACGTAGCGGTATTGTAGTTAAAGTTTACGTTATATTTATAACGACTATAGACTACGTCACACCACGTAATGTTATTCGACACACAACAATAACGGCCATTGACGTTGTAAACTTGTCACGCTCAAAATAAAAGTCACAAAATTCGAGAAAAAATCTGCGACGAAAATATCGACTGGGGCGACCGCGTGACGCTTCGAACGGAGTGGAAGAAATATAACTTGAGAAAATAATAATTACAAATGTGTTAACCACCACTACCACCACATCTCCAGCCAGCCACCTATTAACGTTAAACTTTGAAACAGATCGTCAAGTTCAAAGTCATGTATTAGGTACAAGCCCTGTGAGCATTCGGCTCTTGAATCGGGTGCAACCGCAACAAACATGAAACAAAAACGTGAACAAGAAAACATCTTAAAGTGACTGAGTGCAAACAGAAATCCAAGAAAAGACAGAAAAATATTGCAGAAAAAAATCACGCTACACACCGACCCACAGAGACCCACACTCAGAGACCCCAAGACTCACAGAGACTCATCAGAGACCCACAGAGACTCACAGAGCAGAGACTCACAGAGACCCACAGAGACTCACAGAGACCCAGAGACTCACAGAGACCCACAGAGACACAGAGACTCAAGAGACCCACAGAGACTCCAGAGACCCACAGAGACCCACAAGACCACAGAGACCCACAGAGACCCACAGAGACCCACAGAGACTCACAGAGACCCACAGAGACCCACAGAGACTCACAGAGACCCACACTCAGAGACCCACAGAGACCCAGAGACCCACAGAGACCACAGAGACTCACAGAGACCCACAGAGACACAGAGACTCACAGAGACCCACAGAGACCCACAGAGACCCCAGAGACTCACAGAGACAGAGACCCAGAGACTCACAGAGACCCACAGACCCAGAGACTCAGAGACCCAGAGACCCACAGAGACCCAGACTCACAGAGACCCACAGAGACCCACAGAGACCCAGAGACTCACAGAGACCCACAGAGACCCACNAGACTCACAGAGACTCATAGAGACCCACAGAGACTCACAGAGACCACCTCACAGAACCACAGAGACCACACAGAGACCACAGAGACCCACGAGGCTCACAGAGACCATAGAGACCCACAGAGACTCACAGAGACCCACAGAGACCACAGACCACAGAGACTCACAGAGACCCACAGAGACTCACAGAGACTCATAGAGACCCACAGAGACTCACAGAGACACACAGAGACACAGAGACACACAGAGACTCACAGAGACTCATAGAGACCCACAGAGACCCNGAGACCCACAGAGACACTCATAGACACACAGAGACCCACAGAGACCCAGAGACTCATAGAGACCCATAGAGACTCACAGAGACTCACAGAGACTCACAGAGACCCACAGAGACCCACAGAGACTCACAGAGACACAGAGACCCACAGAGGCTCACAGAGACTCATAGAGACCCACAGAGACCCACAGAGACTCACAGAGACCCACAGAGACTCATAGAGACCCACAGAGACCCACAGAGGCTCACAGAGACTCATAGAGACCCACAGAGACCCACAGAGACCCACAGAGACACAGAGACCCACAGAGACCCACAGAGGCTCACAGAGACTCATAGAGACCCACAGAGACCCACAGAGACTCACAGAGACCCACAGAGACTCACAGAGACCCACAGAGACCCACAGAGGCTCACAGAGACTCATAGAGACCCACAGAGACCCACAGAGACTCACAGAGACCCACAGAGACTCATAGAGACCCACAGAGACCCACAGAGACTCACAGAGACTCACAGAGACCCACAGAGACCCACAGGAGGCTCACAGAGACCCACAGAGACTCATAGACCCATAGAGACCCACACAGAGACTCATAGAGACCCAGAGACTCATAGAGACCCACAGAGACCCACAGAGACTCACAAAGACCCACAGAGACCCACAGAGGCTCACAGAGACTCATAGAGACCCACAGAGACTCACAGAGACTCATAGAGACCCACAGAGACCCACAGAGACTCACAGAGTCACAGAGACTCATAGAGACCCACAGAGACTCAGACCCACACTCTAATAGAGAGACTCTCATAGAGACCCACAGAGACCCACACAGAGACCCACAGAGACCCACAGAGGCTCACAGAGACTCATAGAGACCCAGAGACCCACAGAGACCCACAGAGACTCACAGAGACCCACACTCAGAGACCCACAGAGACCCACAGAGACTCATAGAGACCCACAGAGACCCAGACTCATAGAGACCCACAGAGACTCACAGAGACCCACAGACTCACAGAGACACAGAGACTCATAGAGACACAGAGACACAGAGACTCATAGAGACCCATAGAGACCCATAGACAGACTCACAGAGACCCATAGAGACTCACAGAGACCCATAGAGACCCACAGTGACCCACACTCAAAGTTCAAGTATTAGGTGGAGCCCTGTGAGCCATTCGGCTCTTGAATCGGGTGCAACCGCAACAAACAACAAACAAAAATATCTTAAAGTGACTATGTGTGACTGAGTGCAAACAGAAAATTCAAGAAAAGACAGAAAAATATTGCAGAAAAAGCACCGTACACCAACAACAACCACAAGACAACTTAGATTAAGCCATCAGTCTAACTCTGTACTACAACAACACAAACAACAACAACAACAAGACAGCTTAGATTAAGGCCATCAGTCTAACTCTGTACTACAACAACACAAACATGGCTAAACCAATACACTTTTTGAAAATCACCAAAATAAAGCCATAAAAGTCAAACAACAACAAAGACAACTGATTAAAGCCATCAGTCTAACTCTGTACTACAACAAACAAACATGGCTAAACCAAAAACACTTTCTCGAAATTACCTAAATAAATCCATAAAAACAATGAAACTGCAGTGATCATAGCAACTGTGACCGAATTTTCACAATAAATTGCATAAACTTCTTAAAATATATAAAAAGAACAACACCCCATACCGATAAGGATCGTGAACCAGGCGGTGAGCAGCAGCATCGCGCTAGATGTTGAATAAAGTAAAGAGAATAAAGAAATTTAAAATCTTAAAGTTTTTAAAAAAATCGACTTCTTGTTTCCAACATTTAAAATCAACGACCGTTAACGTTGAGGCCACGTGCTCAATGGAGCGAGAGCCGTTGGTGACGTCACTTCCGCCCACTTCCCCGCGCAGCCCAACTCCCCCCGCGAGCGAAACCGGAAATGACAAGCGGCCATCTTACGTAGGGGGGGAAAGATGGCGTCACGTGGTAAGCGGCCATCTTACGTAGGTGGCACCGGGGGGGGGTTGGCGTCTCACGTGTGTATAAGCGGCCATCTTACGTAGGGGGGGTGGTGATGGTGGCCTCACGTGGTATAAGCGGCCATCTTACGTAGGTGGCAGGGGGTGATGGTGGCCTCACGTGGGTAGCGGCCATCTTACGTAGGGGGGTGAGATGGCGTCACGTGGGTAAGCGGCCATCTTACGTAGGGGGGGTGGGAGATGGTGGCCTCACGTGGTAAGCGGCCATCTTACGTAGGGGGGTGAGATGGCGTCACGTGGTAAGCGGCCATCTTACGTAGGGGGCACGGGAGTTGGCGGTCTCACGTGGGCAAGCGGCCATCTTACGTAGGGGTTCGAGATGGCGGCCTCACATGGGTAGGTGGCCATCTTACGTAGGGGGGGGTGATGGTGGCCTCGCATGGGAAGCGGCCATCTTACGTAGGGGGGGTGGGAGATGATGGCCTCACGTGGGTATAAGCGGCCATCTTACGTAGGGGGCAGGGGGTTGGCGGTCTCACGTTGTTTGACTTGCATCCCACTGGGATTTTTGCACACAGCGTTGGTGTACGGTGTTTTTTCTGCAATATTTTTTGCTGTCTTTTCTTGGATTTTCTGTTTGCACTTAGTCACATATTCACTTTAAGATGTTTTTTGTTCATGTTTTTGTTTTTTGTTTGTTGCGGTTGCACCCGATTCAAGAGCTGAATGGCTCACAGGGCTATACCTAATAAATGAACTTGAACTTGAACGTGGGCAAGCGGCCATCTTACGAAGGGGTTGGAGATGGCGGCCTCATGTGAGTAAGCGGCCATCTTACATAGGGAGGGGGTGATGGCGTCACATGGGCAAGCGGCCATCTTACGTAGGGGGCACGGGGGTTGGCGGTCCTCATGTGGGTATAAGCGGCCATCTTACGTAGGGGGGTTGGAGATGGCTGCCTCACGTGGGCAAGTGGCCATCTTACGTAGGGAGGGTTGGAGATGGTGGCCTCACGTGAGTAAGCAGCCATCTTACATAGGGTGACGTAACCTCACGTTACGGTGAGCGGCCATCTTACATAAGGGGTGACGTCACACCACGTTAGGGCTCTGAATGACGTCACCCAACGTTTTGGCGAGCGGCCATCTTACGTAGGGCTCTGGATGACGTCACTCCACGTTACGGTGAGCGGCCATCTTACGTAGGGCTCTGGATGACGTCACCCCACGTGACGGTGAGCGGCCATCTTACGTAGGGTCTGGATGACGTCACCCCACGTTAGTGCGAGCGGCCATCTTACGTAGGGGGTCTAAATGACGTCACCCGTCATGTTTAACCTCCATTGGTTTGGTGACAAAAAAAAGAATGATCGTCTTAAATTTACAAAAAAAATCTCAGCTGATTGAATTTCAAAAAAGGAAACGGGCAACGTTTTAAAGTAAAAAAATAAACTTTGTTTTAAAATTTTTATATTTAACAAACCCGCTCGGCTTATAAATAAGCTCCTAGCTTGGCAGTGTCTCATTCTTCACCTGAAGACGGCTGCTTGCGTTGTAGCCGAAACGTCGTGAGAATTATTATTTTATTGTGTTTTATTTTTATTGTTTATTACTTCCCTTCTACGTGATGACTTACCGAAAGAACCAAGAAGATGAATCCTGCAGTCACGAAAGCTTTAAATCGAAATATAATATTTATTATTTTATTATATATAATAAAATATTAAAATATTATTTTATTATATTATTATATATTCATATATTATTTTATTATGTTTTATTTTTATTATTTTATTACTTCCCTTCTACGTGATGACTTTACCGAAAGAACCAATAATTATTTTATTTTGTTTTTTTTTATTATTTTATTTTGTTTATTTTTATTGTTTTATTACTTCCCTTCTACGTGATGACTTTACCGAAAGAACCAAGAAGATGAATCCCTGCAATCACGAAAGAAGCTTTACATCGAAATTAAACCCGCTTTAATGAAATGCACTGGTCCTGGCAGAACTCCACGACTCCACGAAGTGGCTTGGCAATTCGAGCCAAGCCGAAACATAACATGTACAAAATAATGTTTAAAAGTATTTGTTTCATTTTTTATGATAAAATATGGTACTGTCATCAGTTTGACATAAGTGAGTCAGTGAGTGAGTGAGTCAGTGAGTGAGCGAGTGAGTCAGTGAGTGAGTGGTGAGTGATTGAGTGAGTGGGTGGGTGAGTGAGAGATTGAGTGAGTGGGTGGGTGACTGAGTGAGTGGGTGAGTGNTTTGGTGAGTGATTGAGTGAGTGGGTGGGTGAGTGAGAGATTGAGTGAGTGGGTGGGTGACTGAGTGAGTGGGTGAGTGTTTGGTGAGTGATTGAGTGAGTGGGTGGGTGAGTGAGAGATTGAGTGAGTGGGTGGGTGACTGAGTGAGTGGGTGAGTGTTTTGGTGAGTGATTGAGTGAGTGGGTGGGTGAGTGAGAGATTGAGTGAGTGGGTGGGTGATTGAGTGAGTGTTTTGGTGAGTGGGTGAGTGGGTGAGTGAGTGAGCGAGCGAACGAGTGAGTGGGTGACTGAGTGAGTGAGTCAGTGAGTGAGTGGGTGAGTGAGTGAGCGAGTGAACGAGTGGGTGAGTGAGTGAGTGAGCGAGTGAGTGAGTGGGTGAGTGAGTGATTGAGTGGGTGACTGAGTGAGTGAGTTAGTGAGTCAGTGAGTGAGTGGGTGGGTGACTGAGTGAGTGAGTGAGTCAGTGAGCGAGTGAACGAGCGAGTGAGCGAGTGGGTTAAAATTGAGTTACAAGATTTGAGGATACAACAACAACAGAGTAAATGAGTGTGTAAATAATAAATAAATGAATCGGCCAACGCTTAAGTAACTTTTTTTATTTTAAAATATTTTAACAACAACAACAACACGCACCAGAAAACACAATTTTATTGGCTTAAAATTACAAAAAAAACATTATCAGCCGATTACATTCCAAAAAAGAAACGGGAAACGTTTTTAAAAAAAGTTATATCATTGATTCTTTCGGTAAAGTCACGTAGATAGAAATTTTAAATAAAATTAAAAATAAATTAAAATAACAGCAAACCCCCCCTGCCCCCACCACGGATCAAAACGCAAGCAACCTTCATCAGGCGGAGAGAAAAAATAATTTTGACACGCACAAAGATAAAGCTCCCCAGGTAGCCTCTAGCAGGGCTGTAGGGGCAAGTGCAGTTAGCTCCCCAGTAGCCTCAGCAGGGTGTAGGGCAATGCATTGCACAAACACAAAGCTCCCCCAGGTAGCCTCTAGCAGGCTGTAGGGGCAAGTGCAGTTACAGACAAAGCTCCCCCAGGTAGCCTCTAGCAGGGCTGTAGGGGCAAGTGCAGTTGCACAAACACAAAGCTCCCCCAGGTAGCCTCTAGCAGGGCTGTAGGGGCAAGTGCAGTTGCACAAACACAAAGCTCCCCGAGAGCCTCTCACACAGGCACAGACACAAAGCTCCCCAGGTAGCCTCTAGCAGGGCTGTAGGGCAAGTGCAGTTGCACAGACACAGACAAAGCTCCCCGTGTAGCCTCTAGCAGGGCTGTAGGGCAAGTGCAGTTGCACAGACAAACCCCCAGAGCCTCTCACACAGACACACAGACAAAGCTCCCCCAGGTAGCCTCTAGCCGGCTGTAGGGGCAAGTGCTGTTAGTAGCAGTATGAAGGCTACCGGCACTGTGGCTACACACAGAGGGGGTGGGTGGGTGGCCAGCACCACGCCCGGCGCCTTTGTCTCCCAGTGCTAGCGATGTTCACTACACCACCACTACTACTACACTACCACTACTACACTACAACCACTACTACTACACCACTACACCACCACCATCACTACACCACCACCACCACTACACCACCACCACTACACCAGGTACTCATTTGATGCTGAGTCGACCTCGGGGAGGCCCAGTTGTAATCGCTGTCACTGAGTGGTGTGGTGTTGGCCATTCAACTACTCATCCACTCACCCACTCACTCACCCACTCACCCACCCACTCACCTCACCCACTCACCCACCCACTCACCTCACCCACTCACTCATCACTCACCCACTCACTCATCCACTCACCCACCCACCCATCCACCCACCCACCCACCCATCCACCCACTTACTCACTCACCCACCCATCCACTCACCCATCCACTCACCCACTCACCCATCCACCACCCACCCATCCACCCACTCACTCACTCACCCACCCATCCACTCACCCACTCACCCACTCACCCACTCACCCACCCATTCACTCACTCAGCAGTAGTAGCAGCAGTCCTTAATTAGAATCAATTCCGGTAGAACCACCCAGATGTTGCTAAACCGAGGCAGCGGTTTCCACGTGATCTGTCCCATCAGCAGTAGTAGCAGCAGTCCTTAATTAGAATCAATTCCGGTAGAACCACCCCAGATGTTGCTAAATCGAGGCAGCGGTTTCCACGTGAACTGTGCCATCAGCAGTGGCAGCATTGCACCAGTTCTGGAGGGAGTGTCTCACATGTTGATAGATGGAGGCAGCGGAGGGTTCGCTGATGAGAGCGGCTGTCCAAGGTGACGGCTGATCAGGACCAACCAGACGAAGCCGTTGGCTCTTGATGTGCTCGCTGGCACGGAGGGAGTCCCCCTAGCGAGTGGATGGTGATGGGGATTCACTTGCTCTGCAACGCCACACACACAGAGACACACACACACACAGACACACACACACACGACACACACACACACACACAGACACACACACACACAGACACAGACACACAGGCACACAGGCACACACACAGGCACACACATAGAGAGACACAGAGATGATGATGTTGATGTGATGGTGGTGATGGTGGTGATGGTGATGGTAGTGATGGTGGTGATGGTGACGATGATGGTGATGATGTTAGTAGTGATGATGATGATGTTAGTAGTGATGGTGATGATAGTGATGATGATGTTGATATTCACATCACAGGAGTCAGATTCGTGATGGTGGTGATGATGATGATGGTGGTGGTGGTGATGGTGATAGTGATGATGATGATGATGTTAGTGGTGATGATGATGGTAATGGTGATGACGATGATGGTAGTAGTGATAGTGATGATGTTGATGTTGATGATGATATTCACATCACAGGAGTCAGGTTGGTGAGGTGTGGTGATGATGGTGATGGTGATGATGTTGATGATGATATTCACATGACAGGAGTCAGGTTCGTGATGATAGTGATGGTGATGATGATGTTACTAGTGATGATGATGATGGTGGTGATGGTAGTGATGTTGATGATGATGTTGTTGATGATGTTGATGATGATATTCACATCACAGGAGTCAGGTTCGTGATGATAGTGATGGTGATGATGATGTTACTAGTGA
>WFAB01003480.1:0-15807 GCA_018977245.1 Lethenteron camtschaticum
TTAGACCCACAGAGACACCTATAGACACATCAAGACCCACAGATATACCCATAGATACAGAGACACCCATAGAGACCCATAGACACAGAGATACCAAGGAGACCCCAAAGACACATAGAGACACCCTAAGAGACCCATAAACACACAGAGACACCCCACAAAGAACTAGCTACGTGCAGTGTAAACGAAGTTCATTATCCGTACATGCATCCTGTACCGCTCAGTGGGTCTCTGAGTATCAGTCTCTGTGGGTCTATATGGTTTTATACGAGTATGGGTCTCTGTGGGTCTCTGAGGATCTTTGTGGTTCTCTGAGTCTCTACGAGTCTGTATCAACGTGCACTTAGAGCATATGGCTGCCACATGGCGATGACGATGATGACGACGACAATGATACTGATGATGACGATGATGATGACGATGATGATGACGATGATGATGATGATGACGGTGATGATGATGACGACGACGATGACGTTGATGATGTTGATGATAATGATGATGACGATGACGACGACCACGATGATGACAACAATGATGATGACAACGATGATCATTACGACGATGATGACAATGATGACAATATTGACAATGATGATGACGATGACAGTGATGACGATGACGACGATAATGATGATGATGACGACGACGACGACGATGATGATTACGATGATTATACCAGCCACTTCGGTGGGGGGCTTAACCTGGTGTGTGCGTAAACAAAATTAGTTTAAAGTTTAAGTTGTTGTTGTCACGTGTGCAGCGATCCTTAGTCTCTTCAAGCCTCACCTGACTGAGCGCCAGAAGCTGGAGCTGGCCACCATGCAGGAAGTTTGGTTCTTCACTCTGGATGGGGAAGGAAGCTCACGAGGGGGAGTGAAGAACGGAGAATTTGATGACGACGACAAAAACTACATCCTTGTGAGACTCACACACAGACACACACAAAGATACAGACACACAGACAATAACAACAACCGCCATTCGCCACTAAGTGGCGGTGATGCCACCACGACGCTTGTGCCAGGCCATGTGCACCTTGAGGCCACGTGAAGTGTCGAACGCCCGCTGGCAGGAGGTCACGGGACAGACCCAGGTGCCACGGGTCGACTGACTGAGACGACTGACTGATGTACCACCTGTGCCCCCTACTGTGCCAACTTGCTGTGCTCTAGCCACCCGGCGCTCCGCTCGTTGTTGTGAGCGTCGCTCCTCCGCCCTCTGTTGTTGTTAGAGGGCAACTGCGTCCAACTGCCCAGTAGCATCCTTCACGAGCCTCCTCCACGAGCCTCCTCCACAGAGGCCGATCTTGACACCGCTGGTACCAGTCATTGGCAAGTCCACTCAGTTCCACGTCCTCCTGTACCACATCACTCCATCTCTTTTCTAGCCCGTGCCGCGCCCGTTTAGCCCCCTCGATCCGGCCAAACAAAAGCTGTTTGGGCATGCGGTGATTGGGCATGCGGGCTACATGGCCCAGCCAACGCAGCCTTGCCTGCCGGAGGAGCTCACCGATGGGACTTTGTCCAGATCTTTCGAGGAATTGTGAGCTCCTCACACAATGCAGCCTGGTTAAACCCAGGATTGATTGTAGGTAGGCCAGCCTAAATGTTTCTAACCGGTGGAGATGTTCCATTAGGGGGTCTACGTTTTGCAAGCGTAGAGAAGGGAGGGAATGACTGTGGCCGAGAAAACCCGAAGCTTCGTACAGAGAGATAGACCAGGTAGCTTCCACACAGCGTTAAGCAACCGATAAAAAGATAATGCCGCTCGACTGATTCGGAGTGAGACCTCTACTGTTAAACCGGAGTCGGTCATTAGCACACTGCCCAGGTATGGGAAACTCTCCACTCTTTCCACAACTGCCCTATCACCGATTGGGAGTTGTGGGGGTGGAGTGCCCGATGTTACAAAATATCCAGGCAGGTGCTTCGTTTTGGTGGGGCTGATGGTAAGACCCCACCTCTTAGTGGCACACTCCAGTTTCAGCAGCAGCGCCTACAACTCCTCCTCTGAGTGAGCCGCAATTACCAGGTCGTCGGCATACATAACGTGGTTGACCAATAGGGAGCCATCCCTTGACCGCATCCGGGCATCGATCAGCCTCCCATTGTATCTGTACCAGATGGAAATTCCTCCAGTACAGCTACTGAAGGCTTTACGAACTACGTGGTCGAAATGGATGTTAAATAATGTTGGAGCCAGAGGACATCCCTGTCGCACCTAAGGTGTACAGGGAATGGCTCTGACTCCCGGCCACGTAGTTTTACCCAGGCCTGCTCACCATCATGAAGGTCCTTAATGAGCGTGATCAGAGGGTCAGGGACTCTGAAAGCACGAAGAACAACCCAGAGCCCAGCCCTACTGATGGTATCATAGGCCTTGACTAGGTCAATAAAAGCAGAGATGTAAGTCTTGTTGGAATTCCCTACACCTCTGATGTAGCAGACAGACAGAAAATATGGCATCTGTGCAGGACCGCCCTTTCCTGAAACCGCAATGGGGCTCCGCAAGCCTATCCTCAGCGTGCCTAGCAAGGTGATGTTGAATAATCCTTGCCAGGACCTTTCCCGGCACACTTAGGATTGAGATGCTCCTGTAGTCCCCCTTCTTGAAGAGGGGGACCACCAGGGCATCCTTCCAATCCTGCGGAACCCATCCAGTGGCCCAGACTGTTGTGATGATGTCATGTAGGGCAGTCTGCGCACAAACGCCACCCTCCCTCAGCATTTCGCTTGGGAGATCATCTCTGCCCGGTGCCTTTCCTGGTCTCAGACTCTGGATCGCCTTCAGTACTTCCTCAACGGATGACACCTCAGCCAGCCACTCACAGGGGGTGACTTCCTCCTTCAATATTTGAGGCACCGCAGCCTCAGCAGGGTCATCCCCACTTTGTCCCATGATGTTTTCCAGACTGAGGGATTCCCCCTCCCCCAGGACCTCACGGTAATGCTCAGCAAATCTGCAAACCTGTTCCTGGGAGTCACAGATTGGATCACCATTCTTTCCCCATCTTTCCCCATTCATTCCCCTAATAAGGTGTGGCACTGCAGGTTACTTTTTTGATGGGAGTTAAATAGGGATTTGTGATCGCGGGCCATTGAGGCAGACTCCATCTCCTCAGCAACCCGCGACACCACCCATCCTTGCAGCGCCTCACGGCTCTCCGAACCTCCGAGCGAAGGCTGCGGTAAGCCTCCTCATTCTCTGACGTGGGATGCTGTAGACAATTAGAGTGGGCCTGTCGCTTTTTCTCAACCATCCGGAACACCTCCTCTGTCAGCCAGGGTCTCTGGGGAGGTCTGGACCGCGTACCCAAAACAGCCATTGCATCTGCATGAGTCACCGTCCTAAACCTCGCCCATTTACCCTCGACATCAGGAGGAGTGGGGGACGATGGCAACCCCAGCCACAAGCGATGATGAAATTCTCGCTTGCAACTTTCATCAGCTAGCTGAGACCAGGCCACCTTAGGTTGGAATGGGGTCCTGGGTGTACACCCACCACCGGAGTGGAAGAATGGCAGGCGCATCTTACAGATAACAAGTCGATGGTCAGAGGGCAGATCAGCTCCACGTTAGGTCCTGGTGTCAAGGACATGGGCTCGCATCCACTGGTCCGTCAATATGTAGTCCAGCAGATGTTTTTGCTTTGACCCGGCATGCATCCATGATGTTGTGTTGATGCGCCGATGCCAGAACAGCGTGTTGGTAATTTCAAGCCCATGGGCTGCACACAAATCTATTAGCCTCCTACCGTTGTTATTCAGCTGATTTGGCCCATGCCTTCCAATCACTCCAGACATTGAAGTCAGCCAACACACTCACACAGACACAGAGGCACACAGAGGCACACAGAGGCACTCAGACACACACAGACACAACCACACTCATTCTAGATTTGAAGTTTTCGTGACTGCAAGAATCCATACTCTTTAGTTCTTTCGGTAAAGTCACGTAGGTGAAAATAAAAATATAATAATAATAAATAACACACTCATACCCACACTCATACCCATAGAGACCCACAGAGACATCCACAGAGACTCGTAGAGACCCAGACCCATAGAGACACCCACAAAGACCCACAGAGACCCAGACCCACAGAGATGCACAGAGACCCACAGTTGCCCACACAGAGACACTGATACCCATAAAGCACCACAGATTGGCTACGTATGGTGCGAAATAAGTTGAACATACACACATACAGAGACACCCAGACACATAGAGACACCCACAGACACCCACAGACACCCACAGTGACCCACAGATTAGCACTGTTGGCTACGTGTGACCTCCCCGTGACCCCCACCCTGACCTCCCGTGACCTCCCCGTGACCCCTGCAGGTCCAGAACGAGCACTTCTATTACCGCTTCCAGCTGGACCGGAAGATTGGGCAGGGTGGGCAGAGCGTGGTGGTAAGGTGTCTAGACCACAAGACTCGGACGATGGTGGCTCTCAAGATCCTCGCCCTGCCCTCCACGTGAGTGGGCCCTGGCACAGCAGTGCAGTCAACAACAACAATAACACCACCAACAACAAGAACAATAAACAAACACACACTATGGGACTGCTGCTGGCTGTGAACCACAACAACAAACAATGACTGAACATCCTTTAATTGACTCTCCACCACCTCCCCACCACCACCTCCACCTCCCCACCACCCTCACCGCCACCACTGGTTGTGTGTTGGAGACTAACCCCACCACAACACTGATAATTGACTTTGACACTTTCCAACACAACAACCGGTTAAGTGCTGAGCAAGTAGCGAGCTGGCCAAGCATTTTTTGTTTAGGTGACAAACCACCTCAACCAATTGGGCGTGTGTCAGGTGGCGGATTTAACGACACAACATTTATATTTACATCATCCAACCCAAACTCACCTCTTGTGGATACTATTGGTCGCGACAGACCCACGACGACTACTCAGTGTTATACACACAGACCCACTACTACTACTCAGTGTTACACACACAGACCCACTACTACTGCTCAGTGTTACACACACAGACCCGCTACTACTGCTCAGTGTTACACACACAGACCCACTGCTACTACTCAGTGTTACACACACAGACCCACTACTACTACTACTCAGTGTTACACACACAGACCCACTACTACTCACTGTTACACACACAGACCCACTACTACTACTCAGTGTTACACACACAGACCCACTACTACTACTCAGTGTTTCACACACAGACCCACTACTACTACTCAGTGTTATACACACAGACCCACTACTACTACTCACTATTACACACACAACCCACTACTACTACTCAGTGTTACACACACAGACCCACTACTACTACTCAGTGTTACACACACAGACCCACTACTACTACTCAGTGTTACGCACACAAACCCACTACTACTACTCAGTGTTACACACACAGACCCACTACTACTACTCAGTGTTACACACACAGACCCACTACGACTCAGTGTTACACACAGACCCACTACTACTACTCAGTGTTACACACACAGACCCACTACTACTACTACTCAGTGTTACACACACAGACCCACTACTACTCACTGTTACACACACATTCCACTACTACTACTCAGTGTTACACACACAGACCCACTACTACGACTACTCAGTGTTACACACACAGACCCACTACTACTACTCAGTGTTACACACACAGACCCACTACTACTACTCAGTGTTACACACACATACCCACTACTACTCACTGTTACACACACAGACCCACTACTACTACTCAGTGTTACACACACAGACCCACTACTACTACGACTACTCAGTGTTACACACACAGACCTACTACTACTACTCAGTGTTACACACACAGACCCACTACTACTACTCAGTGTTACACACACAGACCCACTACTACTGCTCAGTGTTACACACAGAGACCCACTACTACTACTCAGTGTTACACACACAGACCCGCTTCTACTACTCAGTGTTACACACACAGACCCACTACTACTACGACTACTCAGTGTTACACACACAGACCCACTACTACTACTCAGTGTTACACACACAGACCCACTACTACTACTCAGTGTTACACACACAGACCCACTACTACGACTACCAGTGTTACACACACAGACCTACTACTACTACTCAGTGTTACACACACAGACCCACTACTACTACTCAGTGTTACACACACAGACCCACTACTACTACTCAGTGCTACACACACATACCCACTACTACTACTCAGTGTTACACACACAGACCCACTACTACTACGACTACTCAGTGTTACACACACAGACCTACTACTACTACTCAGTGTTACACATACAGACCCACTACTACTACTCAGTGTTACACACACAGACCCACTACTACTGCTCAGTGTTACACACACAGACCCACTACTACTACGACTTCTCAGTGTTTCACACACAGACCCACTACTACTACTACTGCTCAGTGTTACACACACAGACCCACGACGACTACTTAGTGTTACACACACAGACCCACTACTACTGCTCAGTATTACACACACAGACCCACTACTACTGCTCAGTGTTACACACACAGACCCCTACTACTACTACTCAGTGTTACACACACAGACCCACTACTACTCACATGTTACACACACAGACCCACTACTACTACTCAGTGTTACACACCACACTACGAGGCACCACCCACTACTACTACTCAGTGTTTCACACACAGACCCACTACTACTACTCAGTGTTATACACACAGACCCACTACTACTACTCATATTACACACACAGACCCACTACTACTACTCAGTGTTACACACACAGACCCACTACTACTACTCAGTGTTACACACACAGACCCACTACTACTACTCAGTGTTACACACACAGACCCACTACTACTACTCAGTGTTACACACACCCACTACTACTACTCAGTGTTACACATACAGACCCTCTACTACTACTCAGTGTTACACACACAGACCCACTACTACTGCTCAGTGTTACACACACAGACCCACTACTACTACTCAGTGTTACACACACAGACCCACTACTACTACGACTTCTCAGTGTTACACACACAGACCCACTACTACTACTCAGTGTTACACACACAGACCCACTACTACTACTCAGTGTTACACACACAGACCCACTACTACTACTCAGTGTTACACACACAGACCCACTACTACTACTCAGTGTTACGCACACAGACCCACTACTACTACTCAGTGTTACGCACACAGACCCACTACTACTCAGTGTTACACACACAGACCCACTACTACTACTCAGTGTTACACACACAGACCCACTACGACTCAGTGTTACACACAGACCCACTACTACTATTCAGTGTTACACACACAGACCCACTACTACTACTACTCAGTGTTACACACACAGACCCACTACTACTCACTGTTACACACACATTTCCACTACTACTACTCAGTGTTACACCCACAGACCCACTACTACGACTACTCAGTGTTACACACACAGACCCACTACTACTACTCAGTGTTACACACACAGACCCACTACTACTACTCAGTGTTACACACACAGACCCACTACTACTACTCAGTGTTACACACACAGACCCACTACGACTCAGTGTTACACACAGACCCACTACTACTACTCAGTGTTACACACACAGACCCACTACTACTACTACTACTCAGTGTTACACACACAGACCCACTACTACTCACTGTTACACACACATTTCCACTACTACTACTCAGTGTTACACACACAGACCCACTACTACGACTACTCAGTGTTACACACACAGACCCACTACTACTACTCAGTGTTACACACACAGACCCACTACTACTACTCAGTGTTACACACACAGACCCACTACTACTACGACTACTCAGTGTTACACACACATACCCACTACTACTCACTGTTACACACACAGACCCACTACTACTACTCAGTGTTACACACACAGACCCACTACTACTACGACTACTCAGTGTTACACACACAGACCTACTACTACTACTCAGTGTCACACACACAGACCCACTACTACTACTCAGTGTTACAAACACAGACCCACTACTACTGCTCAGTGTTACACACAGAGACCCACTACTACTACTCAGTGTTACACACACAGACCCGCTTCTACTACTCAGTGTTACACACACAGACCCACTACTACTACGACTACTCAGTGTTACACACACAGACCCACTACTACTACTCAGTGTTACACACACAGACCCACTACTACTACTCAGTGTTACACACACAGACCCACTACTACTACGACTACTCAGTGTTACACACACAGACCTACTACTACTACTCAGTGTTACACACACAGACCCACTACTACTACTCAGTGTTACACACACAGACCCACTACTACTACTCAGTGTTACACACACATACCCACTACTACTACTCAGTGTTACACACACCCACTACTACTACTCAGTGTTACACATACAGACCCACTACTACTACTCAGTGTTACACACACAGACCCACTACTACTGCTCAGTGTTACACACACAGACCCACTACTACTACTCAGTGTTACACACACAGACCCACTACTACTACGACTTCTCAGTGTTACACACACAGACCCACTACTACTACGACTTCTCAGTGTTTCACACACAGACCCACTACTACTACTACTGCTCAGTGTTACACACACAGACCCACGACGACTACTTAGTGTTACACACACAGACCCACTACTACTGCTCAGTATTACACACACAGACCCACTACTACTACTCAGTGTTACACACACAGACCCGCTACTACTGCTCAGTGTTACACACACAGACCCCACTACTACTACTCAGTGTTACACACACAGACCCACTACTACTACTCAGTGTTACACACACAGACCCACTACTACTACTACTCAGTGTTACACACACAGACCCACTACTACTCACTGTTACACACACAGACCCACTACTACTACTCAGTGTTACACACACATACCCACTACTACTACTCAGTGTTACCACACAGACCCACTACTACTACTCAGTGTTTCACACACAGACCCACTACTACTACTCAGTGTTATACACACAGACCCACTACTACTACTCACTATTACACACACAGACCCACTACTGCTACTCAGTGTTACACCACACAGACCCACTACTACTACTCCAGTGTTACACACACAGACCCACTACTACTACTCAGTGTTACGCACACAGACCCACTACTACTACTCAGTGTTACACACACAGACCCACTACTACTACTCAGTGTTACACACACAGACCCACTACGACTCAGTGTTACACACACAGACCCACTACTACTACTCAGTGTTACACACACAGACCCACTACTACTACTACTCAGTGTTACACACACAGACCCACTACTACTCACTGTTACACACACATTTCCACTACTACTACTCAGTGTTACACCCACAGACCCACTACTACGACTACTCAGTGTTACACACACAGACCCACTACTACTACTCAGTGTTACACACACAGACCCACTACTACTACTCAGTGTTACGCACACATACCCACTACTACTACTCAGTGTTACACACACAGACCCACTACTACTACTCAGTGTTACACACACAGACCCACTACTACTACTCAGGGTTACACACACAGACCCACTACTACTACTCAGTGTTACACACACAGACCCACTACTACTACGACTACTCAGTGTTACACACACATACCCACTACTACTCAGTGTTACACACACAGACCCACTACTACTACGACTACTCAGTGTTACACACACAGACCTACTACTACTACTCAGTGTTACACACACAGACCCACTACTACTACTCAGTGTTACACACACAGACCCACTACTACTGCTCAGTGTTACACACAGAGACCCACTACTACTACTCAGTGTTACACACACAGACCCGCTTCTACTACTCAGTGTTACACACACAGACCCACTACTACTACGACTACTCAGTGTTACACACACAGACCCACTACTACTACTCAGTGTTACACACACAGACCCACTACTACTACTCAGTGTTACACACACAGACCCACTACTACTACGACTACTCAGTGTTACACACACAGACCTACTACTACTACTCAGTGTTACACACACAGACCCACTACTACTACTCAGTGTTACACACACAGACCCACTACTACTACTCAATGTTACACACACATACCCACTACTACTACTCAGTGTTACACACACAGACCCACTACTACTACTCAGTGTTACACACACATACCCACTACTACTACTCAGTGTTACACATACAGACCCACTACTACTACTCAGTGTTACACACACAGACCCACTACTACTGCTCAGTGTTACACACACAGACCCACTACTACTACTCAGTGTTACACACACAGACCCACTACTACTACTCAGTGTTACACACACAGACCCACTACTACTACTCAGTGTTACACACACAGACCCACTACTACTACGACTTCTCAGTGTTTCACACACAGACCCACTACTACTACTACTGCTCAGTGTTACACACACAGACCCACGACGACTACTCAGTGTTACACACACAGACCCACTACTACTACTCAGTGTTACACACACAGACCCACTACTACTGCTCAGTGTTACACACACAGACCCACTACTACTACTACTCAGTGTTACACACACAGACCCACTACTACTCACTGTTACACACACAGACCCACTACTACTACTCAGTGTTTCACACACAGACCCACTACTTACTATTCAGTGTTACACACACATACCCACTACTACTATTCAGTGTTACACACACAGACCCACTACTACTACTCAGTGTTACACACACATACCACTACTACTACTCAGTGTTACACACACAGACCCACTACTACTACTCAGTGTTACGCACACAGACCCACTACTACTACTCAGTGTTACACACACAGACCCCACTACTACTACTCAGTGTTACACACACAGACCCACTACGACTCAGTGTTACACACCAGACCCACTACTACTACTCAGTGTTACACACACAGACCCACTACTACTACTACTCAGTGTTACACACACAGACCCACTACTACTCACTGTTACACACACATTCCACTACTACTACTCAGTGTTACACACACAGACCCACTACTACGACTACTCAGTGTTACACACACAGACCCACTACTACTACTCAGTGTTACACACACAGACCCACTACTACTACTCAGTGTTACACACACATACCCACTACTACTCACTGTTACACACACAGACCCACTACTACTACTCAGTGTTACAACACACAGACCCACTACTACTACGACTACTCAGTGTTACACACACAGACCTACTACTACTACTCAGTGTTACACACACAGACCCACTACTACTACTCAGTGTTACACACACAGACCCACTACTACTGCTCAGTGTTACACACAGAGACCCACTACTACTACTCAGTGTTACACACACAGACCCGCTCTACTACTCAGTGTTACACACACAGACCCATTACTACTACGACTACTTTCCAGTGTTACACACACAGACCCACTACTACTACTCAGTGTACACACACAGACCCACTACTACTACTCAGTGTTACACACACAGACCCACTACTACTACGACTACTCAGTGTTACACACACAGACCTACTACTACTCAGTGTTACACACACAGACCCACTACTACTACTCAGTGTACACACACAGACCCACTACTACTACTCAGTGTTACACACACAGACCCACTACTAATACGACTACTCAGTGTTACACACACAGACCTACTACACTACTCAGTGTTACACACACAGACCCACTACTACTACTCAGTGCTACACACACATACCCACTACTACTACTCAGTGTTACACACACAGACCCACTACTACTACGACTACTCAGTGTTACACACACAGACCTACTACTACTACTCAGTGTTACACATACAGACCCACTACTACTACTCAGTGTTACACACACAGACCCACTACTACTGCTCAGTGTTACACACACAGACCCACTACTACTACGACTTCTCAGTGTTTCAACACACAGACCCACTACTACTACTACTGCTCAGTGTTACACACACAGACCCACGACGACTACTAGTGTTACACACACAGACCCACTACTACTGCTCAGTATTACACACACAGACCCACTACTACTACTCAGTGTTACACACACAGACCCGCTACTACTGCTCAGTGTTACACACACAGACCCACTACTACTACTACTCAGTGTTACACACACAGACCCACTACTACTACTCACTGTTACACACACAGACCCACTACTACTACTCAGTGTTACACCACACATACCCACTACTACTGCTCAGTGCTACACACACAGACCCACTACTACTACTCAGTGTTTCACACACAGACCCACTACTACTACTCAGTGTTATACACACAGACCCACTACTACTACTCACTATTACACACACAGACCCACTACTACTACTCAGTGTTACACACACAGACCCACTACTACTACTCAGTGTTACACACACCCACTACTACTACTCCAGTGTTACACATACAGACCCTACTACTACTCAGTGTTACACACACAGACCCACTACTACTGCTCAGTGTTACACACACAGACCCACTACTACTACTCAGTGTTACACACACAGACCCACTACTACTACGACTTCCAGTGTTACACACACAGACCCACTACTACTACTCAGTGTTACACACACAGACCCACTACTACTACTCAGTGTTACACACACAGACCCACTACTACTACTCAGTGTTACGCACACAGACCCACTACTACTACTCAGTGTTACGCACACAGACCCACTACTACTACTCAGTGTTACACACACAGACCCACTACTACTACTCAGTGTTACACACACAGACCCACTACGACTCAGTGTTACACACCAGACCCACTACTACTATTCAGTGTTACACACACAGACCCACTACTACTACTACTCAGTGTTACACACACAGACCCACTACTACTCACTGTTACACACACATTTCCACTACTACTACTCAGTGTTACACCCACAGACCCACTACTACGACTACTCAGTGTTACACACACAGACCCACTACTACTACTCAGTGTTACACACACAGACCCACTACTACTACTCAGTGTTACACACACAGACCCACTACTACTACTCCAGTGTTACACACACAGACCCACTACGACTCAGTGTACACACAGACCCACTACTACTACTCAGTGTTACACACACAGACCCACTACTACTACTACTACTCAGTGTTACACACACAGACCCACTACTACTCACTGTTACACACACATTTCCACTACTACTACTCAGTGTTACACACACAGACCCACTACTACGACTACTCAGTGTTACACACACAGACCCACTACTACTACTCAGTGTTACACACACAGACCCCACTACTAACTACTCAGTGTTACACACACAGACCCACTAACTACTACGACTACTCAGTGTTACACACACATACCCACTACTACTCACTGTTACACACACAGACCACTACTACTACTCAGTGTTACACCACACAGACCCACTACACTACACTACTCAGTGTTACACACACAGACCTACTACTACTACCAGTGTTACACACACAGACCCACTACTACTACTCAAGTTTACAAACACAGACCCACTACTACTGCTCAGTGTTACACACAGAGACCCACTACTACTACTCAGTGTTACACACACAGACCCGCTTCTATACAAACACAAGACACACTACTACTACTCAGTGTACACACACAGACCCACACTACTACTCAGTGTTACACACACAGACCCACACTACCCAGTGTTACACCACAGACCCACTACACTACGACTACTCAGTGTTCACCCACCAACACAGTTTACCACACAGACCACTAACTACTCAGTGTTACACACACAGACCCACTACTACATTACACACACAGACCACTACACTCAGTGTTACACACACAGACCCACTACTACTACGACTACTCAGTGTTACACACACAGACCCTACTACTACTAACTTCCAGTGTACACCACCACCAAGACCCACTCACTACACTACTCCAGTGTTACACACACAACCCACTACTACTCTCAGTGTTACACACAACAGACCCCACTAAAAAAAAAGACCCCCAACTACTACTACTCAGTGTTACACACACAGACCCACTACATACTAACACTTCTCAGTGTTACACACACAGACCCACTACACTACGACTTCTCAGTGTTTCACAACACAGACCCACTACTACTACTACTGCTCAGTGTTACACACACAGACCCACGACGACTACTTAGTGTTACACACACAGACCCATACTTACTACTGTTACACACACACCCATCTTACCCACCACAGTACTACTCAGTGTTAACACAAACCCACTACTTACTACTCAGTGTACCCACGCCCACCCTACTCAGTGTTACACACACGACCCAACTACTACTACTCAGTGTTACAAAAAATACACACAGGACACCAACAAACTACTACTTTACCCCAGCCCCCCCAGTGTTACACCACAAGACCATACTACTACTCATGTTACACACACAGACCCACTACTACTACCTGTCCCCACCCCACACTACTACTCAGTGTTACCACCGACCACTACTACTACCAGTGTTACACACACAGACCCATACTACTATAAAAAGACCTACCAGTGTTACACACACAGACCCACTACTACTACTCAGTGTTACACACACAGACCCACTACTAACTACTCAGTGTTACACACACAGACCCCACTACTACTACTCAGTGTTACACACACAGACCACTACTAGCTACTCAGTGTTACAACACAGACCCACTACTACTACTCAGTGTTACACACACAGACCCCACCTACTACTACTTCCAGTGTTACCACACCCACACTAACACCATCAATACTAGACTACTCCAGTGTTACACACACCAGGGACCCCCATCCTTTTAAACCGTTCTACCTCAGTGTTACACCACCAACACGAGACCCAACACTAATACCTACTCCAGTTGTAAAATACCACACCACACAGAAACACGTCCACTATTTAACTACTAACTCACTACCAGTGTTACACACACAGCCCACCCCACCTCACTACTTCACTGTTACACACACATTTCCACTACTACTACTCAGTGTAACCCCAGACCCTACTACGACTACTCAGTGTTACACGACCCACTACTACTACTCAGTGTTACACACACGACCCACTACTACTCAGGTTACACACACAGACCACTACTACTACTCAGTGTTACAACACACAGACCCACTACTACTACCAGTGTTACACACACAGACCCACTACTACTACTCAGTGTTACACACACAGACCCACTACTACTACTCAGTGTTACACACACAACCCACTACTACTCAGTGTTACACACACAGACCCACTACTACTACTCAGTGTTACCACACACAGACCCACTACTCTACTCAGTGTTACACCATACACAGTTACCCTACTAACCCTACTTACTCAGTTGTTAACACACACAAGACCCACTACTACTCAGTGTTACACACACAGACCCACTACTACTGCTCAGTGTTACAACAGAGACCCACTTACTACTACTAGTGTTACACCTACAGACCACTACTACTACTCAGTGTTACACACAAGACCCACTAACTAACTCAGTGTTACACACACAGACCCACTACTACTACTCAATGTTACACACCATACCCACTACTACTACTCAGTGTTACACACAGACCACTACTTGCTGCTCAGTGTTACACACAGACCCACCACTACTACTCAGTGTTAC
>WFAB01003481.1:0-7500 GCA_018977245.1 Lethenteron camtschaticum
TATTTCATTGAGAGCCATATAGTATTTTTAACGTGTAATCAATGAAATGTGTCTTACTTTTAATGCGACTTCTGGTGCTGCGTGGTTTTGCTGATGGCCTTGTTGTAGTCTGGTTCGTACGACGTGGCGAGGTTTGAGCTTCGTGCAGGCGTGAGCCGTGACATTTATCTTCAAAACTAATTTCTGTTTACTTTAAAACGACACGGTATTATTAAGCAAATATCACACAAGTATTTTAAAATCAGTTCCAAACTGATTTTTTTTTTCAACTCAAAATTCTCTGGGAGCCATATGCCGTCACTGGAAGAGCCATATATGGCTCAAGAGCCATATATGGCTCAAGAGCCATATATGGCAGGTACAACCTGGGCTTGTACCTGCCCAGGTTATGGGTGAAAGAGGCCATTACCTCTTCGTGTTAGGGTTTAGTGTAACTTCCCCTGTAAAGCTTTCGTGACTGCAGCAGGGATTCATCTTCTTGGTTCTTTCGGTAAAGTCGTCACGTAGAATGGAAATAATAAAATAATAGAAATAAAACATAATAAGATACAATTCTCACGACGTTTCGGCCACAACGCAAGCAGCCGTCCTCAGGTGAAGAACAGGTCTGTCGGGAGACAGCGTCTGAATGAGACGCTGTCTGTCTGAATGAGACGCTGTCTTTCCGACAGACCTGTTCTTCACCTGAGGTCTGTCGGAAAGACAGCTGTCTTAACGTGCACCTAGCCTGGCACAAGCTGTCTTTCCGACAGACCTCAGGTGAAGAACAGGTCTGTCGGAAAGACAGCGTCTGAATGGACACCACCAAGCTTGCCAGCGTGTTCTTCACCTGAGGACGGCTGCTTGCGTTGTGGCCGAAACGTCGTGAGAATTGTATTTTATACTGGTAGGAACGAAGTGGACCAGACACCAATAGATTATTTTGTCCGTCCGTCCATCCGTCCGTCCGTGTAGCAACATCGCCCCCTACTGCAAACACTTGGCATGACCCTACAACAACCTTTAGACTCAGTGACGCTTTCCTGGCTAAACAAGTGTAACATTCCCTTATTAATTCCCTGAGATAGCTTTTAATTAAAACATTTAAATTAAACATTAACTCACAGCGGCCTAAAGCCTACAGCTAGGCCTAAAGCCTAGAACTAGGCCTCAAACTCTCCCTTCGTATCGTACCCCCGCGTGTGTGAAAGGGAGTGAATGTTTAACAATGTTACATTCCCTGATGTTTTTAAATAGAAGCATTTACATTTAAAGCTTTTTACATTAATAATTAAAAAAATTAAATTAAAAATTAACTCAGCGGCCTAAAGCCTACAGCTAGGCCTAAAGCCTAGAACTAGGCCTGAAACTCTCCCTTCGTATCGTCCGATTAGGTGTAGCAACATCGCCCCCTACTGCAAACACTTGGCAGGACCCTACAAAAACCTTGAGACTCAGTGAGGCTTTCCTGGCTAAACAAGTGTAATAATACATGATGTTTATATTCTTTGGTTATTCGTTCCTACCAGCCCACCCCGCAGGGTCCTGTTTATGTTTTATATTTTTATTATTGTATTATTTCCATTCTACGTGACGACTTTACCGAAAGAACCAAGAAGAGCAGTGTAAACTGTTTGGTGACCTAAAGCGTGTTGCCTCTGTAGGGGTGTCAGGGGAAGGATTCCCACCAATAGATGGGTTAGTGGGAGGGGTGATCGAAGAGATATAAGGAGAGAACGGGCGGGAAGAAGGGGCCTTTGGCGGGAACGAGATTGGGACGGCTGGGGGACAGGTGTGGATGGAAGGAAAAGAATAAAGGACGAGACCCCTGCAATCTGGTGTCGGCTCCTACTTTACATCTGGTGGCAGCGGTGGGATCTCATGGCTACAAAGAAAAATCCCCGCGGGAAAGAGCCAAGGGAGGAGGAAGCAGGGGCCGGGGATCCTTCCCATCCCGGGCAACAAGGGGGCCTGCTATCAGAAGCAGCAGCAGGGGGCCCGGATCGCCTGGAGGACACCATGGAGGACCGCATGGCCCGCGTGGAGAGGGCACTCCAGGAGCTCCTACAGAGGCTCCCTATGGGGGACCCGCCAGCACCGGGACCCCCACCCCCACGCGTACTACGGGAGGAGAGGCCACGGGACCCGGAGGCCGACCAGCCGGCCGGGCAACCAACCTCGTCACGCCAGCCGCCGCCGGTCCCGCCAAAACCCCCAGGGCTAACCACCCAACAGGGAGAGCAGGTGGCCGGACGGCCGCGTCGGCTGGGGCCCGTCGACAAGTTCGTGGCTGAGGAAGAAGACTGGGAGGAGTTTGTCCGCCGATTCGAGGCTGCCTTCCACGCTCTCGAGTGGACAGACGAAGAGGCACTACGAGCGCTGCCATCCGTTCTGGGCAAGGAAGCACTCGCCTCTTACACCTCCCTTCCCTCGCACAGCAAGACCACGCTACAGGCGGCCTACGAGGCTTTGGGGAGATCTATTGCCCGGCGGAAGGGGCCTTTAAACGGTTCCAGGATCGCCAGCGAGGGGCTAAAGAATCCCCTTTATCCTACAGGGGGCACTGCTCGTGTTGGCGAGGAGAGCTTTCCCTCGCCTGGCTGAAGAAGCGCTCGAGGATCTCGTGGTCGAGCACCTCATCGCCTACGCTTGCCGCGCCGGCGTTGTAATGCCCGTGGTGACGCCGGGGGAACGCACCTCGCTGTGGGCTGCCCGGACCATCCAAGCCCACGAGCAGGTCATGGGCCGGGCGCCACCCGTGGGCCCGGTAGCTGGCGCGGCGGGGGGGAACAGCCGAGCCGTTGCCGCGGCACTACTGGGTCCAGCGACACCAACCGCCGAACCTGCACCGTCGCCACAGGCTGCCTGTGGAGCAGCTGGGGACGGACCCCCGACGTCTGAGACGGAGCCATCGCTACGGGAGGTGTACGCGGCGATCCGGGGACTGGCGGAGCAGAGGGACCAGGGGCGCGACCAACCGCCGCGTCGCTGGCAGCCGCCTCTACAACATCGCGCCGAGCCCCCCCGACGGAACGCCCCGTGGGTCTGCCACCGTTGTGGTCGAGAGGGGCATGTGGCGAGGGGGTGCCGCACAGAGCCGGAGGCCGCCAACGTTACCTGGAACCCGCCGGGGCCGAACGCCGACAGGATCCAGGCGAGTGACGCCGTCTCGCCCGGCCTCTCGGTCGGGCCGAGCAATTATAATTCCGACGCCGCGAACTTACCGGGAGTCTCCTCGGGTGGGCGCCGTCGGTGTCGTTCCCCGGTCCCCATTGTCCGGGTCGGGGGAAGGGGATCGCGCCGGGGATAGCGCCGGGGCCTGGGATTGCGTCGCGACCCGGAGTGGCGTCGCGAACGGACGTGACGTTGCATCCGGGCGTGACGTCGCGGCCAGGAGTGGTGTCGCGGATCGCGCCGGGAATTGCGCCGGGGCCGTGGACCACGTCGGGGATCGCGCCGAGGCCGGAGACCGCGTCGGGAGTCGCGCCGGGGCCGGAGACCGCGTCGGGAGTCGCGCCGGGGCCGGAGACCGCGTCGGGAGTCGCGCCGGGGCCGGGAGCGCGGAGTCGCGCCGGGGCCGGGAGGGACGTCGCGGCGGACGTGACGTCGCGGGCGGAGGTGACGTCGCGGGCGGAGGTGACGTCGCGGGCGGGCGTGGTTTCACCGGCGGGCGTGACGTCGCGGGCGGGCGTGACGTCCCGGGCGGGCGTGACGTCGCGGGCGGGCGTGACGTCGCGGGCGGGCGTGACGTCGCGGGCGAGCGTGACGTCGCCGGCGGGCGTGACGTCACCAATTGCCTGCGACGCCGGCGAGTTGCCAGGGGCAACGGCCCGGGGGCGGAGGCAGCCCACAAGATTGACAGTGCGCCCTGAAGCAGTTCCACGGGCCGCCTCACCACCGCTTTGCGGCAGATTGAGACGGAACCAGGGGACCACGCCCCCGTGACAAAGGGAAGGGAGAGGAGAAGGGAGGGGCTCACGGGAAGGCCCACCCCCCAGTCCCCACTGCCCCCTACAATGGGGGGGCCCCCCACACCACAAGGGGGCCCATCCTACGTCACCAAAGGGGGGCAATTTGCACCACACAGAGAGCCCAGCCCGCAACCCAGGGGTAAGCCCACACTATGTAACAAGGGCGCGTTCACCCTGCTGCGACGCACTCCAAAGGGAGGAACCCCATCTTCAGTCCATTCACATCCATCCCCCATCATTTCACCATGCACCACAGGATAACGAGACGCCGCCTGGTCAGTGGCCGGACTCAGCCACACAATGGAGGAAGCTGGCAAGGCGGGTGGTAGCGGCCACGTCAGGAACCTCGGTCCTGGTCGGTGAAATCGCGGGAGTGTCGGCACGTATCTTGGTTGATACGGGGGCATCAGCCACGATCATCTCGAGCACCATGCACGAGATGCTGCCGGATAAAATCCGACCTTTAGTCCCCGTCAAGACAACGTTCATTGCAGCAAATGGAGGCAGCATGGGCTTCCTGGGCCAGGTTGAAGCCCCGATACAGATTGGGCAGCTTTCGGTAGCAGGACCCATCCTTGTCTCCGCAACATTGCCCGTACCCTGCCTGTTGGGGACGGACTTTCTGAGGCGGATGCCAATGAAAATCGATCTGGCCAATGGCGGGTGGAAGTCCAGGGAACGCATCTCCATTTCCTAAAGGCGGAGGGAGCCAGCCGGGGAGTACCCTACGTGCAGGCTCTGGTCAGTAAGTCTGTCTCCATTCCCCCGGCAGCCCAGATGCTGATTCCGCTGCAATATCGGTCTCCCCTCGTGACAGCCCGACCAGACTCACCCATCCTGGTGTCTCCGGCATCAGCTGCCATGGATCGCCATGCGCTGGTGGGGGCCGAAACTATTGTACAGAGGAACCAGCATCTGTTCATTCAGGTGCTGAACATCTCCGATAGAACAGCGACGGTGCAGGAGGGAACAGTTCTGGCCCACGTTAGTCCCTTGTCACTAGGAGCCCCAGGGACAAAGCCCGAGCTTGTAGGCAGCATCAGCCAGTCCGAGGACAGAGGGGCCGAATCGTGGATGGACCAGCTGGCGGGGCCTGAGCCGGGATTGCCGCCCGACCAGAAACAGCAGCTGCACTCATTGTTGCATGAGTTCTCGGACGTGTTCAGCCGGGGACCGTTCGACCTAGGGCGCACAAATCTGTCGCAGCACCACATTAACACGGGAGATGCCGCACCCCTGCGCCAAAACACATATAGAATGAGCCCAATGGAAAAAGGGCACATTCAACAAGCGGTGCAGGAGATGCTGCGGGCCGACATAATTTCTCCATCCTCGAGTCCCTGGGGGCACCGGTGGTCCTAGTCAAGAAGTCAGACGGGTCACTGAGATTCTGTGTGGACTTCCGACGCCTCAATGCCGTCACGCTGGCCGACGCATATCCCCTACCACGTATTGACGACTCATTGGATGCACTGGCGGGAGCAAAATTTTTCAGTACGCTGGATTTATTGTCCGGGTTCTGGCAGGTCCCACTAGACGCGGACTCCCGGCCTAAAACAGCGTTCCGGACACCACAGGGCCTGTTCGAGTTCAACTGCCTGCCTATGGGCCTCCAGACTGCGCCGGCGACGTTCCAACGCATAATGGAGTTGGCCTTAGCAGGCCTCCAATGGGAAACGTGCCTCATCTACCTGGATGACGTCATTGTCTTCAGCCGATCATTCGAGGAACACATTGACCGATTACGTCAGGTATTCCTGCGGTTCCGGAACGCGAACTTGAAGCTCAAGCCGTCGAAGTGCCACCTTATGCAGTCGTCGGTACGCTACTTGGGCCACGTCGTCAGTGAGTCTGGAGTGGCTACAGACCCGGAAAAGACGGCCTGCGTGAGGCCTGGGCTGTTCCCACAACGGTTCCAGAGGTACGCCGGTTTGTGGGTTTCGTTTCTTATTACCGCCGGTTCGTACCCAACTTCGCAACCATTGCCAAGCCCTTGCACGTGTTGACGGCGAAGAACCAGAGGTTTTATTGGGGCCCTCTGGAGGAAGAGGCATTCCAGCAGCTGCGCTCACGTCTGACAGATGCACCACCATTGGCTTTTCCGGATTTTGGCCTCCCCTTTATCCTGGACACGGACGCCAGCGATGTGGGCATCGGCAGTGTTTTGTCGCAAGTCCAGCAGGGTCGCGAGGTGGTTATCGCCTATGGTAGTCGCGTGCTTTCATCAGCGGAGCAGCGCTACTGCGTCACACGTAGGAACTCCTGGCAGTCGTTCACTTCGTGCAGCAATTTCGACCCTACCTGTATGGTCGCAAATTTACGGTCCGCACTGACCACGCGGCCTTGCAGTATTCGCTCCGCATCGACCAGCCTTCGGGCCAGCTGGCCAGATGGATAGAGCGCCTGCAGGAGTACAGGTACCAAGTAGTGCATCGCAAAGGGACCAGACATGCCAACGCAGACGCATTGTCCCGACTGGCGCCCCAGGGCCCTTGTGCATGCACCACAGGCGGGGCACGCTGCAAGGAGGCGAGGCCGGAGGGGACAGTCATCGCTCCCGTACGCACGGCGGAGGACGCACAGGGTGAGGTCCAGCTGACCGACCACGACCTGGGGCTGACCTTGGACGATTGGCGACGGCTACAGCTGGAGGAAGCCCCACTGCGAACGCTACGCGCCTCAGCAGAGGCAGGGGGGGAGGAGTACATCGTATGGAGGACCTCCTCATGCGATGGGACCCGACAGGGCGCCGACGATGCCTGGTAGTTCCGGAGTCGCTGCGTCAACAATTGGTTATGGACGTACACGGCCGCCAGCTGCTGCACCTGGCGGGGCGGAAGACACTGTACACATTACAGAGTCGGTACTTTTGGCCAGGTATGACCGCTGATGTGCATCGATGGGTCGCTACCTGCGTCGAATGTGCGCGGCGAAAGCCGCCACCCCGGGTAAGCCGGGCGCCCCTACAGCCCATCACGGTGACCAGGGTCAACGAATTGGTTGCGTTGGACATCCTGGGACCACTGCCGGTCACGCCACGGGGAAATAAATACCTGTTGGTCGGAGTCGAGTACTGCACGAGGTGGCCGATGGCGTGGGCCCTCCCGGACCAAACGGCACAGACCATCGCCGATGCCTTCGTGGGAGGCTATGTCCTTGATAAGGGGGCACCGGAGCGGTTGCTCACGGATCAGGGCAGGAATTTCTCCTCACAGCTATTGAAGGACGTCTGCTCTATCCTGGGCACTAAAAAGGTCCGAACATCTCCGTATCATCCCCAGACCGATGGGATGGTAGAGCGGCTTAACCGCACCATAGCGGCCATGCTGTCCCAAGTGGTGGACGAAAACCATTCCGACTGGGACCTCCACATTCCATCTGTCTTAGCGGCGTACAGGGTGGCCCCACACGCGGCGACGGGGTTCTCGCCGTTTTTCCTGATGTACGGACGGGATCCCGTTCCGCCTATTGAGGTGCAGTTGACGGACATTCCCGCAAGAGCCGACGCATGGCCGAAGGCACTAAAGACCTCCCTCATTTATTTGAGAGA
>WFAB01003481.1:10000-15788 GCA_018977245.1 Lethenteron camtschaticum
TCACCACACAGAGACCCACAGACTCACCACACAGAGACCCACAGACTCACCCCACAGAGACCCACAGACTCACCACACAGAGACCCACAGACTCACCACACAGAGACCCACAGACTCACCACACAGAGACCCACAGACTCACCACACAGGAGACCCCACACGAGACCACAGACTCACCACACAGAGACCCACAGACTCACCACACAGAGACCCACAGACTCACCACACAGAGACCCACAGACTCACCACACAGAGACTCACAGACTCACCACACAGAGACCCACAGACTCACCACACAGAGACCCACAGACTCACCACACAGAGACCCACAGACTCGCACAGAGACCCACAGACTCATCACAGAGACCCACAGACTCACCACACAGAGACCCACAGACTCACACAGAGACCCACAGACTCATCACAGAGACCCACAGACTCACACAGAGACCCACAGACTCGCACAGAGACCCACAGACTCACACAGAGACCCACAGACTCATCACAGAGACCCACAGACTCGCACAGAGACCCACAGACTCATCACAGAGACCCACAGACTCGCCACACAGAGACCCACAGACTCACACAAAGACCCACAGACTCACTCAGAGACCCACAGACTCATACAGAGACCCACAGACTCACACAGAGACCCACAGACTCACACAGAGAGACCCACAGACTCACACAGAGTCCCACAGACTCACACAGAGACCCACAGACTCACAATCAGTGCACTGTATGATTTATATCGGTGACCTATGACCCTGTGACCCTGTGACCGTATGACCCTATGACCTATGACCCTGTCTGCAGGCTTTCCGGAGTTTCCCAGTCCTCTTCTCTCCGGAGCTCAAGGGCTCCACTCTGTGGCTGCTACCCATGTGGTTTAACCTCTCATTCAGGTGATGATGGGCTTCGCAACCCCATCGCGAGCGGCTGGCTTGGGTCGGTGTGGAGCGGTGGTGCAGCGGTCAGCGCGCCGCGCGATCCCTACCCGTCCTGGGACTCCCCTAGGTCGACTCGGCCTCAAACGAGTACCTGGTGCGGTGTGTAGTGAACATCGCCACTGGGGAGACAAAGGCGGCCGGGCGTGGTGCTGGCCACCCACCCCCTCGTGTGCCGTGCCGGTAGCCTTCATAGCTGCTACTCGCTAACAGCACTTGCCCCTACAGTCTGTTAAGGCTACACGGGGGTTCTTTGTTATATTTGTTTGTGTGTGTCTGTGTGTGTGTCTCTGTGTGTGTCTCTGTGTGTGTCTCTGTGTGTCTCTGTGTGTGTGAGTCTATGTGTGTGTCTCTGTGTGTCTCTGCGTGTGTCTCTGCGTGTCTCTGTGTGTGTGTGTTTCTGTGTGTCTCTGTGTGTGCAGCCTGTGTGTGTCTCTGTGTGTGTCTCTGTCTGTGTGTGTCTCTGTCTGTGTGTGTCTCTGTGTGTCTCTGTGTGTGCAGCCTGTGTGTGTTTCTGTGTGTGTCTCTGTCTGTGTGTGTCTCTGTCTGTGTGTGTCTCTGTCTGTGTGTGTCTCTGTGTGTGTGTGTCTCTGTCTGTGTGTGTCTCTGTCTGTGTGTGTCTCTGTGTGTGTCTCTGTGTCTCTCTCTGCGCGTGTCTCTGTATCTCTCTGAGTGTCTCTGTGTGTCTCTCGATCTCTGTGTCTCTGTGTGTCTCTCGGTGTCTCTCTCTCTGCGTGTGCAGCCTGTGTGTGTGTGTGTCTCTGTGTGTCTCTGTGTGTGTGTCTCTGTGTCTCTGTGTCTCTCTCTCTGAGTGTCTCTGCGTGTGTCTCTGTGTCTCCGTGTCTCTGTGTCTCTGTGTCTCTGCGTGTGCAGCCTGTGTGGTCTGTGCTGCTGGGCACCTGCCCAGCTCGAGTGGACGCTGCACGAGGGCCGCGTCCGCGAGTTCCGCGGCGAGACGGTGGTGGGAGCCCTGTTCAACTTCTCGCTGCACAACCAGAGACACGTCTCCTGTGTCTACAGGCGGGACAGGTACAGAGAGACACAGAGACACACAGAGACACAGAGAGACACACAGAGACACACAGAGACACACAGAGAGACAGAGAGACACACAGAGACACACACAGAGAGACACAGAGACAACAGTGACACACAGTGACACACACAGAGACACAGAGAGACACAGAGACACACAGAGACACACAGAGACACAGAGAGACACAGAGACACAGAGAGAGACACGGCGAGACGGTGGTGGGAGCCCTGTTCAACTTCTCGCTGCACAACCAGAGACACGTCTCCTGTGTCTACAGGGGGGACAGGTACAGAGAGACACAGAGACACACAGAGACACGTCTCCTGTGTCTACAGGGGGGACAGGTACAGAGAGACACAGCGACACACAGAGACACACGGGGAGACACACAGAGAGACACAGAGACACGTCTCGTGTGTCTACAGGGGGGACAGGTACGGGGAGAGACACAGAGAGAGACACGGGGAGAGACACGGGGAGAGACACGGGGAGACACACGGAGAGACACACGGAGAGAGACACGGACAGAGACACGGGGACACGGAGAGAGACGCGGGGAGACGCAGAGAGAGAGCCATGGAGAGAGACACGGGGAGAGACACGGGGAGACGCACAGGGAGAGACACGGGGAGACACGGAGAGAGACACGGCGAGACACACGGAAAGAGACATGGGTACACGCACAGAGACACACAGAGAGAGACACGGAGAGAGACACGGGGACACGGAGAGAGACATGGGGACACGCACAGAGACACACAGAGAGAGACACGGAGAGAGACACGGGGACACGGAGAGAGACATGGGGACACGCACAGAGACACACAGAGAGAGAGACACGGAGAGAGACACGGGGACACGGAGAGAGACATGGGGACACGCACAGAGACACACAGAGAGAGAGACACGGAGAGAGACATGGGGACACAAATAGTTGCTATGTGGTTGCTATGTGGTTGCTATGCGGTTGCTATGCGGTTGCTATGTGTGGTTGCTATGTGTGGTTGCTATGTGGTTGCTATGCGGTTGCTATGTGGTTGCTATGTGTGGTTGCTATATGGTTGCTATGCGGTTGCTATGTGTGGTTGCTATATGGTTGCTATGCGGTTGCTATGTGTGGTTGCTATGTGTGGTTGCTATGTGTGGTTGCTATGTGGTTGCTATGTGGTTGCTATGTGGTTGCTATGTGGTTGCTATGTGGTTGCTATGCGGTTGCTATGTGGTTGCTATGTGGTTGCTATGTGTGGTTGCTATGTGGTTGCTATGTGGTTGCTATGTGGTTGCTATGTGGTTGCTATGCGGTTGCTATGCGGTTGCTATGTGGTTGCTATGCGGTTGCTATGTGGTTGCTATGCGGTTGCTATGTGGTTGCTATGTGGTTGCTATGTGGTTGCTATGTGTGGTTGCTATGTGGTTGCTATGTGGTTGCTATGTGGTTGCTATGTGGTTGCTATGTGGTTGCTATGTGGTTGCTATGTGGTTGCTATGCGGTTGCTATGCGGTTGCTATGTGTGGTTGCTATATGGTTGCTATATGGTTGCTATGTGGTTGCTATGTGGTTGCTATGTGGTTGCTATGTGGTTGCTATGTGTGGTTGCTTTGCGGTTGCTATGTGGTTGCTATGCGGTTGCTATATGGTTGCTATATGGTTGCTATATGGTTGCTATGTGGTTGCTATATGGTTGCTATGCGGTTGCTATGTGGTTGCTATGTGGTTGCTATATGGTTGCTATGTGGTTGCTATGTGTGGTTGCTATGTGGTTGCTATGTGGTTGCTATATGGTTGCTATGCGGTTGCTATGTGTGGTTGCTATATGGTTGCTATGTGGTTGCTATGTGTGGTTGCTATGTGTGGTTGCTATGTGTGGTTGCTATGTGTGGTTGCTATGTGTGGTTGCTATATGGTTGCTATGTGGTTGCTATATGGTTGCTATGCGGTTGCTATGTGCGGTTGCTAT
The DNA here is from genome assembly GCA_018977245.1 of Lethenteron camtschaticum. Taxonomy (NCBI): domain Eukaryota; kingdom Metazoa; phylum Chordata; class Hyperoartia; order Petromyzontiformes; family Petromyzontidae; genus Lethenteron; species Lethenteron camtschaticum. The sequence goes on from WFAB01003481.1 coordinate 13,945, forward strand.
ATGGTTGCTATGCGGTTGCTATGTGCGGTTGCTATATGGTTGCTATGCGGTTGCTAGGTTCGTGGGTATCCACCTGTCGGCGGTGCGCTTTGAGGACTCGTGGTTCGAGTCGTGCCTCTTTGACGACGTCTCCTCGTCGCGCCTCGAGTTCCACAACTGCACCCTCAGGGACACCCTCTTCGTCAACACGGGTCAACCACCACCACCACCACCACCACCACCACAACCACCACAACTACCACAACCACAACCACCACAACCACAACCACCACCACCATCACCACCACAACCACCACCACCACCACCACAACCACCACCACCACAACCACAACCACCACCACCACAACCACAACCACCACCACCACCATCTCGTCGCGCCTCGAGTTCCACAACTGCACCCTCAGGGACACCCTCTTCCTCAACACGGGTCAACCACCACCACCACCACCACCACAACCACCACCACCACCACCACAACCACCACCACCACAACCACAACCACCACCACCACAACCACAACCACCACCACCACCATCTCGTCGCGCCTCGAGTTCCACAACTGCACCCTCAGGGACACCCTCTTCCTCAACACGGGTCAACCACCACCACCACCACAACCACCACAACCACAACAACCACCACCACAACTACCATATCCACCACCACATCCAATACCCGCCAGTCCCCATCGCCACGACGCTTGTGCCAGGCCAAGTGCACCTTGAGGCTGCCACGTGAAGTGTCGAACGCCCGCTGGCAGGAGGTCACGGGGCAGACCCAGCAGGTGCCACGGGTCGACTGACCGAGATGACCGAGATGATTGGCTGATGCACCACCTGTGCCCCCTACTGTGCCAACTTGCTGTGCTTTAGCCACCCGGCGCTCCGCTCGTTGTTGTGAGCGTCGCTCCTCCGCCCTCCGTTGTTGCTGGAGGGCGACTGCCTCCAACTGCCCAGTAGCGTCCTTCACGAGCCTCCTCCACAGAGGCCGATCTTGACACCGCTGGTACCGGTCATCGGCAAGTCCACTCAGCTCCACGTCCTCCTGTACCACATCACTCCATCTCTTCTCCAGCCCGTGCCGCGCCCGTCTAGCCCCCTCGATCCGGCCGAACAAAAGCTGTTTAGGCATGCGGTGGCTGGGCATGCGGGCTACATGACCCAGCCAACGCAGCCTTGCCTGCCGGAGGAGCTCACCGATGGGACTTCAAGGATTTGTGAGCTCCTCACACAATCCAGCCTGCAGGTTAAACCCAGGATGGATCGTAGGCAGGCAAGTCTAGATGTTTGCAACTTTCATCAGCTAGCTGAGACCGGGTCACTGCGAGTTTGAATGGAGTCCGTGTCTCCCCCCCCGTGTCTCTCTCCCGGTGTCCCCCCCACGTGTCCCCCATGTCTCTCCACCCGTGTCTCCCCCCCGTGTCTCACCACCCCGTGTCTCCCCCCCCCGTGTCTCTCTCCCGGTGTCTCCCCCCCGTGTCTCTCTCCGTGTCTCTCTCCCGGTGTCCCCCCCCACGTGTCCCCCGTGTCTCTCTCCGTACAGATATCCCCAGATCGGCGTTTCAAGACAGCGTCCTCATCAACACCACATTCCTCACCCGCAGGGGTGAGGAGAGGGGTGAGGAGGGTGAGGAGAGGGGTGAGGAGAGGGGTGAGGAGAGGGGTGAGGAGAGAGGCCAGGTGAGGGGTGAGGAGAGGGTGAGGAGGGGGAGAGGGGTGAGGAGGGGGAGAGGGGTGAGGAGCGGGGTGAGGAGAGGGGTGAGGAAAGGGAGGGGGACGAGGTGAGGAGGGAGGGTGAGCGGCGTGGTGAGCGCACACAGGTGAGGGGACTGCGGCGGCCCAGTG
>WFAB01003482.1:0-15779 GCA_018977245.1 Lethenteron camtschaticum
GGTGAGTGGGTGAGTGGGTGAGTGGGTGAGTGGGTGGATGAGTGAATGGGTGTGGTGGGTGAGTGAGTGGGTGGGTGGGTGAGTGGGTGAAGTGAGTGGGTGAGTGAGTGGGTGAGTGAGTGGGTGAGTGGGTGAGTGAGTGAGTGAGTAGGTGAGAGAGTGGGGTGAGTGAGTGGGTGGTGAGTGGGTGAGTGGGTGAGTGAGTGAGTGGGTGAATGGGTAAGTGAGTAGGTGAGAGAGTGGGTGAGTGAGTGAGTGGGTGAGAGAGTGGGTGGTGAGTGAGTGGGTGAGTGAGTGAGTCTCCAGGTGGAGGGGCGCCAGCTTGGTTAGCTGGCCGTCGACTATCTCACAACTTCAGGGGTAGAGGGGGAGATAGAGGGAAGATGGGGGGTGAGTGGGTGGGTGGGTGGGTGAGTGGGTGAGTGGGTGAGTGAGTGAGTGGAGCGAGTCTCCAGACGCAGACGGGAGCTCAGGAACGGGGCCCGGGTCACGTCCAGACGCAAGAAACGAGTTTCCAGGTGGAGGGGCGCCAACTTGGTTAGCTGGCCATCGACTATCTCACAGCTTCAGGAGATAGAGAGGGAGATAGAGGGGGAGATAGAGGGGAGATGGGGGGGTGGGTGAGTGGGTGGGTGAGTGGGTGAGTCTCAAGGTGGAGGGGAGCCAGCTTGGTTAGCTGGCCGTCTACCACCTCACAGCTGGGGGGGTAGAGGGGGGGGTGAGTGGGTGGGTGGGTGAGTGGGTGGGGGGGTGAGTGAGTGGGTGGGTAGGTGAGTGAGTGGGTGAGTGGGTGAGTGAGTGGGTGAGTGAGTGAGTGGGTGAGTGAGTGGGTGAGTGGGTGAGTGAGTGAGTGAGTAGGTGAGAGAGTGGGTGAGTGAGTGAGTGGGTGAGTGAGTGGGTGAGTGAGTGAGTAGGTGAGAGAGTGGGTGAGTGAGTGAGTAGGTGAGAGAGTGGGTGAGAGAGTGAGTGAGTGGGTGAGTGAGTGAGTGAGTGAGTGGGTGAGTGGGTGGGTAAGTGAGTGAGTGAGTGAGTAGGTGAGAGAGTGGGTGAGAGAGTGAGTGAGTGGGTGAGTGGGTGAGTGAGTGAGTAGGTGAGAGAGTGGGTGAGAGAGTGGGTGAGAGAGTGAGTGAGTGGGTGAGTGGGTGGGTAAGTGAGTGAGAGAGTGGGTGAGTGAGTGAGTGAGTGGGTGGGTGAGTGGGTGAGTGGGTGAGTGGGTGAGTGGGTGAGTGAGTAGGTGAGAGAGTGGGTGAGTGAGTGAGTGAGTGGGTGAGTGGGTGAGTGGGTGAGTGGGTGGGTGAGTGAGTGGAGCGAGTCTCCAGACGCAGACGGGAGCTCAGGAACGGGGCCCGGGTCACGTCCAGACGCAAGAAACGCGTCTCCAGGTGGAGGGGCGCCAGCTTGGTTAGCTGGCCGTCTACTATCTCACAGCTGGGGGGGTAGAGAGGGGGGTGAGTGGGTGGGTGGGTGAGTAAGTGAGTGGGTGAGAGAGTGGGTGGGTGGGTGGGTGGGTGAGTGGGTGAGTGGGTGGGTGGGTGAGTAAGTGAGTAGGTGAGTGGGTGGGTGAGTGGGTGGGTGAGTGAGTGGGTGAGTGGGTGAGTGGGTGAGTGAGTGGGTGGGTGGGTGAGTGGGTGGGTGAGTGGGTGAGTGGGTGGGTGAGTGAGTGGGTGGGTGAGTGAGTGGGTGGGTGAGTGGGTGAGTGGGTGAGTGAGTGGGTGGGTGGGTGAGTGAGTGGGTGGGTGAGTGAGTGGGTGGGTGAGTGGGTGGGTGGGTGAGTGAGTGGGTGGGTGAGTGAGTGGGTGGGTGAGTGGGTGAGTGGGTGAGTGAGTGGGTGAGTGAGTGAGTGGGTGAGTGGGTGGATGAGTGAGTGGGTGGGTGAGTGAGTGGGTGAGTGAGTGAGTGGGTGGGTGAGTGGTGAGTGAGCGGGTGGTGAGTGAATGAGCGAGTGGGTGAGTGAGTGGGTGGGTGAGTGAGTGGGTGAGTGAGTGGTGAGTGAGTGGGTGAGTGGGTGGGTGAGTGAGTGGGTGAGTGAATGAGCGAGTGGGTGAGTGAGTGGGTGGGTGAGTGAGTGAGTGAGTGGGTGAGTGAGTGAGTGAGTGGGTGGGTGAGTGGGTGGGTGAGTGAGTGAGTGAGTGGGTGAGCGGGTGGTGAGCGGGTGAGCGAGTGGGTGAGTCAGTGGGTGAGTGGGTGAGTGGGTGAGTGAATGAGCGAGTGGGTGAGTGAGCGGGTGGTGAGCGGGTGAGCGAGTGGGTGAGTGAGTGGGTGAGTGGGTGAGTGAGCGGGTGAGTGAGTGAGTGAGTGAGTGAGCGGGTGAGTGAGTGAGCGCGTGAGTGAGTGGGTGAGTGGGTGAGTGGATGAGTGAGTGGGTGAGTAAGTGGGTGGTGAGTGTTACCGCTGGGTGGAGTCCTTGTAGAAGTGACACACCACTCTGGGTGAGCGTTTACATTCGCTGAAGAACGCCTTCTCATCAGCGATGTCACTGTACACTCCGTGTCCCAGTGAGCGCCACTCCTGCAACACGCACACACAGTGACACACACACACAGTGACACACACAGTGACACACACACACAGTGACACACACAGTGACACACACAGTGACACACACAGTGACACAGTTACACACACACACACAGTGACACACACAGTGACACACACAGTGACACACACAGTGACACAGTTACACACACACACACAGTGACACACACAGTGACACACACAGTGACACACACACACACAGTGACACACACACACAGTGACACACACAGTGACACACACAGTGACACACACAGTGACACACACACACAGTGACACACACAGTGACACAGTGACACACACACAGTGACACACACAGTGACACACACACACAGTGACACACACAGTGACACACACACACAGTGACACACACAGTGACACACACAGTGACACAGTTACACACACACACACAGTGACACACACAGTGACACACACAGTGACACACACACACACAGTGACACACACCAGTGACACACACACACAGTGAACACACACACACAGTGACACACACAGTGACACACACACACAGTGACACACACAGTGACACAGTGACACACACACAGTGACACACACAGTGACACACACAGTGACACACACACACAGTGACACACACAGTGACACACAGTGACACACACACACAGTGACACACACACAGTGACACATACAGTGACACACACACACACAGTGACACACACAGTGACACACACAGTGACACACACACAGTGACACACACAGTGACACACACACAGTGACACACACAGTGACACACACAGTGACACACACAGTGACACACACACAGTGACACACATACACAGTGACACACACACACAGTGACACACACAGTGACACACACACAGTGACACACACACAGTGACACACACAGTGACACACACACACAGTGACACACACACACAGTGACACACACACACAGTGACACACACACAGTGACACACACACACACACACACAGTGACACACACACAGTGACACACACACACACAGTGACACACACACAGTGACATCGCTGAAGAACGCCTTCTCATCAGCGATGTCACTGTACACTCCGTGTCCCAGTGAGCGCCACTCCTGCAACACGCACACACAGTGACACACAGTGACACACACACACATAGACACACAGTGACATACACACAGACACACACACATAGACACATAGACACACACACACATAGACACACACAGACACACACACACACAACCCACACACACAGACACACACACACAACCCACACACACACACACACAGACACACACACACAACCCACACACACACACAGACACACAAACACACACACAACACACACACACCACACACACACCACTCACACAGACACCACACAAAGACACCCACACACAACATACACTCACACAACACACAGACACACACACACACCACTCACACAGACACACACAGACACACAAACACACACAGACACACACACACAACCCACACACACACACACAGACACACAAACACACACAGACACTCACACACACAACACACACACACACCACACACACCACTCACACAGACACACACAGACACCACACATAGACACCCACACACAACACACACACACCACTCACACATCACACACACACACCACACACACCCACACACACACACACACCCACACAGACACGCGCACACAGACACAGAGACACGCGCACACAGACACACACAACACACACAACACACATAGACACACACACACACAACACACACACTACACAGACACACACACACACAGAGACATAGACAGACACACACACCACTCACAACCACACACAACCACACACACACACACAACACCACACCCACACAGACACACACACACAGAGACACAGAGACAATCACCACTCACACAACACACACACACAACACACACACACACACACAGAGACACAGAGACACTCACCACTCACACAACACACACACACAACACACACACACAACTCACACACACAACTCACACACACACACAACACAGACACGCACACACACCACACACACAGACATACACACAACACACACACCACACACACCACCCACACACACCACACACACACACACCACACCCACACAGACACACACACAGACAGACACGCGCACAGACACACACACACACACCACACACACCACACACACAACACACACACACACAAACACCACACACACACACCACACACACACACCACACACACACCACACACTCACACACACCACACCCACATAGACACACACAACACACCACACACACACACATAGACACACGCACACATATACATAGACACACACAAACCACACACAACACAGACACACACACACCACACACACACACCACACACTACTTATACACACCACACACACACACTACACAGTGACAGACAGTGACACACACACATCACACACGGCAACGTGGTGTACGTGTCAAAGAGCGTACGTCACCACACCACACACACCACACACTACTTATACACACACCACACACACACCACACACTACTTATACACACACCACATACACACACACAACACACACAGAGACATAGACACACACACACACACCACACACACAAAACACAACACACACAACACCACACACACCACACAGACACACACACACAGAGACAGAGACACTCACACACAGACACCACTCACACACTCACCCACACACCACACAGAGACACAGAAACACTCACACACACCACTCACACACTCACACAGACACACACAGACACACACACACACCACACCACCACACACAGACACACACACACACAGACACTCACACACACCACTCACACACTCACACAGACACACACAGACACACACACACACCACACCACCACACACAGACACACACACACACAGACACTCACACACACCACTCACACACTCACACAGACACACACAGACACACACACACACCACACCACCACACACAGACACACACACACACAGACACTCACACACACCACTCACACACTCACACAGACACACACACACACACATAGAAACACACACACAGACACACACAGACACACACACCACACCACACACAACTCACACTCTCACACACCACACCATACCACACCCACACAGACACACACACACACACAGAGACACTCACACACTCACACCACACACTCACACACCATACACACACTAATTATACACACCACACACACACCACACACACACACATTGACACATAGACACACACACACCACACTCACACACCAGACACACACACCACACCACACACACCACACCACACTCACACACCACACAGACACACACACACACACCACACAGACACACAGAGACACAGAGACACGCGCACAGAGACACACACACACACCACACCTACACACCCACACACCACACACAACACACACACCACACACTACTTATACACACACACACACACCACACAACACACCATACACACCACACACACTTCACCTGCTGCTGCTGCTGTGCCTTCTTGAGCGCCTGCAGGCGCCTCTCCCGCAGTACACACACAACACACACACCACTCACACACACCACACCCACACACACACACCCCCACACACACACCATACACACCACACACACTTCACCTGCTGCTGCTGCTGTGCCTTCTTGAGAGCCTGCAGGCGCTTCTCCCGCATCACACAGACACACAGGTACACACACACAGACACCACACACACACACACAGACACACACACAGACACACACACAGACACACACACAGACACACACACAGACACACACACAGACACACACACAGACACACACACACACAGACACACACAGACACACACACAGACACACACACAGACACACACACAGACACCCACACACTCACACACACCACACAACACACACACCACACACACACCACACAACTCACACAACACACACATGAACACACACACAGAGACATAGACACACACCACACACACACACTCACAGACACACACACACTCACACACACCACACACACACCACACTCACACACACACAACACCACACACTCACACAACACCCACACACACACCACCCACACACCCACACACTCACACACTTCACCTGCTGCTGCTGCTGTGCCTTCTTGAGCGCCTGCAGGCGCTTCTCCCGCATCACACAGACACACACACACAGACACCACACACACACACACACACCACACATAGACACACAGACACACACACCACACTCACACAACACACACAACACACCACACACACACACAGAGACACAAACAACACACACACACACCACACACTTCACCTGCTGCTGCTGCTGTGCCTTCTTGAGCGCCTGCAGGCGCTTCTCCCGCATCACACAGACACACAGACACACACACACCACACACACCCACACACACACACCATACACACCACACACACTTCACCTGCTGCTGCTGCTGTGCCTTCTTGAGCGCCTGCAGGCGCTTCTCCCGCAGCGCCTCCATCTCCTCCTCGCCCATCTCGTCCATCTGGCGGATGGCGTTGTCCACCTTCTCCTCGACCGCCACCGCCACGTCCAGAAGCTGCTTCTCCAGCGCAGACACGACGCCTGCCGTCATGTCGGACATCTGCACTCACACAGGGAGGGAGGGAGGAATGCCCATAGTTTACACAACCACAATCACTACCACAGCCACCACCACCGCCACCACCACCACTACAACCACCACAACCACTGCCACCACAACCACTACCACCAACACCACCACCAACACCACCACCACCGCCACCGCCACATCCAACAGCTGCTTCTCCAGCGCAGACACGACGCCTGCCGTCATGTCGGACATCTGCACTCACACAGGGAGGGAGGGAGGAGTGGCCATAGTTTACACAACCACAATCACTACCACAGCCACCACCACCGCCACCACCACCACTACAACCAACACAACCACAAGCAACACCAACAACCCAAACCAACACCACCACCACTACCACAACCACCGCCACCGCCACATCCAACAGCTGCTTCTCCAGCGCAGACACGACGCCTGCCGTCATGTCGGACATCTGCACTCACACAGGGAGGGAGGGAGGAGTGCCCATAGTTTACATCACCACCACAATCACTACTACAACCAACACAACCACCACAAGCAACACCACAACCACAACCAACACCACCACCACTACCACCACAACCAACACCACCACAACCACCACCACCACCACCACAACCAACACCACCACCACAGCCAACACCACCACCACAACCACCACCAACACCACCACCAAAACCACAACCAACACCACCACTACAACCAACACCACCACTACAACCACAAGCAACACCACAACCAACACCACCACAACCACTACAAGCAACACCACCACCACAACCAACACCACAACCACTACAACCACCACCACCACCACCACAACCAACACCACCACAACAACCAACACCACCACTACAACCACAACCACTACAACCACCACCACCACAACAACCAACACCACCACCAGAACCACTACAACCACCACCACCACCACTACCACCACAAGCAACACCACAACTACAACCAACACCACCACAACAACCAACACCACCACCACAACCACTACAACCACCACCACCACAACCAACACCACCACCACCACCACTACAACCACAAGCAACACCACAACCACAACCAACACCACCACAACAACCAACACCACCACCACTACCACCACAACCAACACCACAACCACAACCAAGACCACCACAACCACCACCACCACCACTACAACCACAAGCAACACCACCACAACCACTACAACCACAACCAACACCACCATAACAACCAACACCACCACAACAACCAACACCACTACCACAACCACTACAACCACCACCACCACCACAACCACCACAACCACCACCACCACAACCACCACCAACACCACCACCACCAACACCACCACCACCAACACCACCACCACAACCAACACCACCACAACAACCACCACCACCACCACCACCACCACCACCAACACCACCACCACCACCACTACCACCACCACCACCACTACCACCACAACCAACACCACCACAACAGCCAACACCACCACCACAACCACCACCAACACCACCACCAACACCACCACAGCCACCATATAATCAAGAGGTTTGTTATAACAATGTTAAAAGGTTACGTCTTAACTAACGTCATGTTTTGTTCAAAATCAAGAGGTTGTTTGAACACCGTTAAAACAATTAGTCTAAACTAATGTCATGTTTTGTTTATAATCAAGAGGTTGTTATAACAGCGTACAAAATTACGTTTTCATTCATCACGTTGTGTTCATAATCAAGAGGTCGTTATAACAGCGTTAAGCAAAAAAGACACGCCTTAATTAATCGCGAATTGTTGTTTATAATAATTAAGTTTGTTATAAAACAGTTAAAAATAAATGACGTATCAATTAAACACATTTTAATGTTCATAATCAATAAGTTTCTGATAACGCCGTTAAAAAATAACTTCATTAATCACACACGGGTTTGTTTTTGTTTGTTTACAATAAAGAGGCTTTGTTAGAACACCGTTAAAAAAAGCGTTAAGGTTTAAATGTTTAAGAAATAAACACGCGGCCTAGCTTGATTGAATGAAGCCTGCCAAAAACAAACCGCTCGCAGCTTAAATTTAAAAATAAAACCGCCCATTGTTCCTTCTCGCCCACTTTTAACATCGCAAATTAAAGCAAAAAAGACCGCAAGCTCACAGCCACTGTAACGAGCGGTTGGAAATTTAAATTTTAAATTAAAAATTAAAAAAAAATCAAAGTTACCACGCCTCACAAGGCCCCAACACGGCCCACTCACCTTGCGAAGCCTGAGGCCTACCGTTGCTAAGGGAGGAGGGTGGGGTGGTTGCTAGGGTGACGTGATTGGCTGCGGCTCGAGCCACGTGACCTGCGAGGACTGCGGTGACGTAATGGAGGGGTGAGTGGGTGGGGGTAGGCGCAGACGCGGGTCACGTGGCTCGGGAGTTGGACTGCACCGCCACTAAAGGCGTCTATGCTCCCCCCCCCTCTATGGGGAAATGAAACAGCGGTGGATTGGAATCGGAAGGCACAAAGAGAGACATCACACAGAGAGCCATAGACTCACACAGAGAGCCATAGACTCACACAGAGACCCACAGACTCACTACACAGAGAGCCATAGACTCACACAGAGACCCACAGACTCACACAGAGACCCACAGACTCACCACACAGAGACCCATAGACTCACACAGAGACCCACAGACTCACCACACAGAGACCCATAGACTCACCACACAGAGACCCACAGACACACCACACAGAGACCCACAGACTCACCACACAGAGACCCATAGACTCACACAGAGACCCACAGACTCACCACACAGAGACCCACAGACACACCACACAGAGACCCATAGACTCACCACACAGAGACCCACAGACACACCACACAGAGACCCACAGACACACCACACAGAGACCTATAGACTCACCACACAGAGACCCACAGACTCACCACACAGAGACCCATAGACTCACACAGAGACCCACAGACTCACCACACAGAGACCCACAGACACACCACACAGAGACCCACAGACTCACCACACAGAGACCCACAGACTCACCACACAGAGACCCATAGACTCACACAGAGACCCACAGACTCACCACACAGAGACCCACAGACACACCACACAGAGACCCACAGACTCACCACACAGAGACCCACAGACTCACCACACAGAGACCCATAGACTCACACAGAGACCCATAGACTCACCACACAGAGACCCACAGACACACCACACAGAGACCCACAGACACACCACACAGAGACCTATAGACTCATCACACAGAGACCCATAGTCTCACCACACAGAGACCCACAGACTCACCACACAGAGACCCATAGACTCACCACACAGAGACCCACAGACACACCACACAGAGACCCATAGACTCACCACACAGAGACCCACAGACACACCACACAGAGACCCACAGACACACCACACAGAGACCTATAGACTCATCACACAGAGACCCATAGACTCACCACACAGAGACCCACAGACTCACCACACAGAGACCCATAGACTCATCACACAGAGACCCATAGACTCACCACACAGAGACCCACAGACTCACCACACAGAGACCCACAGACTCACCACACAGAGACCCACAGACTCACCACACAGAGACCCACAGACTCACTACACAGAGACCCACAGACTCACCACGCAGAGACCCATAGACTCACCACACAGAGACCCATAGACTCATCACGCAGAGACCCATAGACTCACACAGAGACCCATAGACTCATCACACAGAGACCCACAGACTCATCACACAGAGAGCCATAGACTCATCACAGAGACCACAGACTCACCACACAGAGACCCACAGACTCATCACACAGAGACCCATAGACTCATCACAGAGACCCACAGACTCACCACACAGAGACCCGCAGACTCACCACACAGAGACCCATAGACTCATCACAGAGACCCATAGACTCACCACACAGAGACCCATAGACTCATCACACAGAGACCCATAGACTCATCACACAGAGACCCATAGACTCACACAGAGACCCATAGACTCACCACACAGAGACCCACAGACTCACCACACAGAGACCCACAGACTCACCACACAGAGACTCATAGACTCACACAGAGACCCACAGACTCACCACACAGAGAACCACAGACTCATCACACAGAGACTCATAGACTCACACAGAGAGCCATAGACTCACCACACAGAGACCCATAGACTCACCACACAGAGACTCATAGACTCACACAGAGAGCCATAGACTCACCACACAGAGACCCACAGACTCATCACACAGAGACTCATAGACTCACACAGAGAGCCATAGACTCACCACACAGAGACCCACAGACTCACCACACAGAGACTCATAGACTCACACAGAGAGCCATAGACTCACCACACAGAGACCCACAGACTCATCACACAGAGACTCATAGACTCACACAGAGAGCCATAGACTCACCACACAAAGACCCACAGACTCATCACACAGAGACCCATAGACTCACACAGAGACCCACAGACTCATCACACAGAGACTCACAGACTCATTACACAGAGACCCATAGACTCACACAGAGACCCACAGACTCACCACACAGAGACCCACAGACTCACCATACAGAGACCCACAGACTCACCACACAGAGACCCACACACTCACCACACAGAGACCCACAGACTCACCACACATAAACTCACCACACAGAGACCCACAGACTCACCACACAGAGACCCACAGACTCATCACACAGAGACCCACAGACTCACCACACAGAGACCCACAGACTCACCACACAGAGACCCACAGACTCACCACACAGAGACCCACAGACTCACCACACAGAGACCCACAGACTCACCACACAGAGACCCACAGACTCATCACACAGAGACCCACAGACTCACCACACAGAGACCCACAGACTCACCACACAGAGACCCACAGACTCACCACACAGAGACCCACAGACTCACCACACAGAGACCCACAGACTCACCACACAGAGACCCACAGACTCACCACACAGAGACCCATAGACTCATCACACAGAGACCCATAGACTCACCACACAGAGACCCACAGACTCACCACACAGAGACCCACAGACTCACCACACAGAGACCCACAGACTCACCACACAGAGACCCACAGACTCACTACTCAGAGACCCATAGACTCATCACACAGAGACCCACAGACTCATCACACAGAGACCCATAGACTCACCACACAGAGACCCACAGACTCACCACACAGAGACCCATAGACTCACCACACAGAGACCCATAGACTCACCACACAGAGACCCATAGACTCACCACAGAGACCCATAGACTCACCACACAGAGACCCACAGACTCACCACACAGAGACCCACAGACTCACCACACAGAGAGAGCCATAGACTCACCAAACAGAGACCCATAGACTCATCACAGAGACCCATAGACTCACCACACAGAGACCCACAGACTCACCACACAGAGAGAGCCATAGACTCACCACACAGAGACCCACAGACTCATCACACAGAGACCCATAGACTCATCACAGAAACCCATAGACTCACCACACAGAGAGCCATAGACTCACCACACAGAGACCCATAGACTCATCACACAGAGAGCCATAGACTCACACAGAGACCCATAGACTCACACACAGACCCATAGATTCATCACACAGAGACCCATAGACTCACCACACAGAGAGCCACAGACTCACCACACAGAGACCCACAGACTCACCACACAGAGACCCACAGACTCACCACACAGAGACCCACAGACTCACCACACAGAGACCCACAGACTCACCACACAGAGACCCACAGACTCATCACACAGAGACACATAGACTCACCACACAGAGACCCACAGACTCACCACACAGAGACCCACAGACTCATCACACAGAGACCCATAGACTCATCACACAGAGACCCATAGACTCACCACACAGAGACCCATAGACTCACCACACAGAGACCCATAGACTCACCACACAGAGACCCATAGACTCACCACACAGAGACCCATAGACTCACCACACAGAGACCCATAGACTCACCACAGAGACCCATAGACTCACCACACAGAGACCCACAGACTCACCACACAGAGACCCACAGACTCACCACACAGAGAGAGCCATAGACTCACCACACAGAGACCCATAGACTCATCACAGAGACCCATAGACTCACCACACAGAGACCCACAGACTCACCACACAGAGAGAGCCATAGACGCACCACACAGAGACCCACAGACTCATCACACAGAGACCCATAGACTCACCACACAGAGAGCCATAGACTCATCACAGAGACCCACAGACTAACCACACAGAGACCCACAGACTCACCACACAGAGACCCACAGACTCACCACACAGAGACTCACAGACTCACCACACAGAGACCCACAGACTCACCACACAGAGACCCACAGACTCACCACACAGAGACACACAGACTCACCACAGAGACCCACAGACTCACCACACAGAGACCCATAGACTCACCACACAGAGACCCATAGGCTCACCACACAGAGACACACAGACTCACCACAGAGACCCACAGACTCACCACACAGAGACCCACAGACTCACCTCACAGAGACCCACAGACTCACCACACAGAGACCCACAGACTCACCACACATAAACTCACCACACAGAGACCCACAGACTCACCACACAGAGACCCACAGACTCACCACTCAGAGACCCACAGACTCACCACAGAGACCCACAGACTCACCACACAGAGACCCACAGACTCACCACACAGAGACCCATAGACTCAACACACAGAGACCCACAGACTCACCACACAGAGACCCACAGACTCACCACACAGAGACCCACAGACTCACCACACAGAGACCCACAGACTCACCACACAGAGACCCATAGACTCATCACACAGAGACCCATAGACTCACCACACAGAGACCCACAGACTCACCACACAGAGACCCACAGACTCACCACACAGAGACCCACAGACTCACCACACAGAGACCCACAGACTCACTACTCAGAGACCCATAGACTCACACAGAGACCCACAGACTCACTACACAGAGACCCATAGACTCACCACACAGAAACCCATAGACTCATCACACAGAGACCCATAGACTCATCACACAGAGACCCATAGACTCACCACACAGAGACCCACACAGACTCACCACTCAGAGACCCACAGACTCACCACAGAGACCCCACAGACTCACCACACAGAGACCCACAGACTCACCACACAGAGACCCATAGACTCAACCAACACACCAGAGACCCACAGACTCACCACACAGAGACCAAATCACACAAGGACCCCAGACTCACCACACAGAGACCCCACAGGACTCACCACACAGAGAGACCCACAGGACTCACCACACAGAGAAGACCCATAGACTCATCACCACCAGAGACCCCAATAAACAAGAACCATAGACTCACCACACAGAGACCCACAGACTCACCACACAGAGACCCACAGACTCACCACACAGAGACCCACAGACTCACCACACAGAGACCCCCACAGACCAGACTCACCACACAGAGACCCACAGACTCACACCAGAGACCCATAGACTCACACCAGAGACCCAGACTCACCACAGGACTCCACTAGACTCACACACAGAGACCCATAGACTCACCACACAGAAACCCATAGACTCACCACACAGAGACCCATAGACTCATCACACAGAGACCCATAGACTCACCACCACAGAGACCCACAGACTCACCACACAGAGACCCATAGACTCACCACACAGAGACCCATAGACTCACCACACAGAGACCCCACTAGACCTCACCCACAGAAGACCCATAGACTCACCACACAGAGACCCACAGACTCACCACACAGAGACCCACAGACTCACCCACACCAAGACTCCACAGAGACCCATAGACTCACACACAGCAGACCCCACAGACTCCCACACAGAGACCCACAGACTCACCACACAGAGACCCCACAGACCCTCCCCATCACACAGAGACCCATAGACTCATCACAAGAGACCCATAGACCTCACCACACAGAGACCCATAGACTCACCACACAGAGACCCATAGACTCATCACACAGAGAGCCATAGACTCACCACACAGAGACCCATAGACTCACACAGAGACCCAAGACTCACACAGAGACCCACAGACTCACCACACAGAGACCCACAGACTCACCACACAGAGACCCACAGACTCACCACACGAGACCCAAGACTCACCACACAGAGACCCACAGACTCACCACACAGAGACCCACAGACTCACCACACAGAGACCATAGACTCACCACACAGAGACCCACAGACTCCCACAGAGACCCAGACCCACACAGAAGACCCACAGACTCACCACACAGAGACCCATAGACTCACCACACAGAGACCCACAGACTCACCACACAGAGACCCATCAGACTCACCACACAGAGACCCATAGACTCACCACACAGAGACCCAAGACTCATCACACAGAGACCAAGACTCACCACAGAGACCCATAGACTCACCACACAGAGACCCACAGACTCACCACACAGAGACCACAGACTCACCACACAGAGCCCATAGACTCACCACACGCAGAGCCATAGAC